>ML259711.1:0-14593 GCA_005239495.1 Nicotiana undulata | reverse complement strand
CGGAGACATATGTTATAGTTTTAGCAGAGTTAGATTTATTTATTCTTAGATGCTCGTGACTATCGACTCCAGTCCTTGGGAGGTTGTTTAAGTTAATATGGGAACGCTAATACTTAATTATATTAATTATGATGTGGTTGTTTGCTTATTAATTAATTGTGGACAATGATAATTGAACAAAAGCGCAGTAAGGTGATGGTTGGATAGCCTAGTTCCACGATAGGCGCAATCACGACCTATTAGGATTTGGGGTCGTGACAGAGGGCATTTTGGTCAATTCACTGAGCGGAGCTGGGAAATTATATAATTTTGATTTGTTACCAATAGTAGAGTAGATTTTCATTGATTTGTCATTATTTGGTTAGTCTGGGGGCGTTGTGCATCCATCGGAGTCGTCGGAAGGGCTTGGAAGCCGGTTATGAATCTTCGGAGCGAGGTAAGTCTCCTTTCTAACTTTGTGAGGGGTAATTGTCCCCCTAGGTGAACTTAATGAATATATATATATATGCCATTACTTGTGGGGGCTACGTACGCACGAGGTGACGGGAGTCCGTGCGTAGCTACTGTTATGCCATGTCCGGGTAGTCTAGGACCCACTATCATGCCTTAATTTTTGTATCTGTGATTTCATCAATGATATTAGCCTAGTGATATTACCGAGTTAATAATTAAATACTTAGGACGGTCAGAGCCTACTTTCCTTAATGACTTGAGAAGAAAACGGATCCTTCCTTGTATAATTGTGTTCCGAATGAATCGGTAATACTTAGAACCGTATTAAACATGATAAATGAATTCCAAGAAATGACTTCAATTCTATCTTCAAGTTCACCTAAAGAGAATTTTACCACTCCCATGAGAAAAATTGCTTTCTTGATAAAAATACGGATTTATTATGTGGATTTGTGTACATATGAGCACCTGAGTCGCAGGTATGATTCGCGAGCAGACTCGCTTTATATATATATATATATATATATATATATATATATATATATATATATATATATATATATATATATATATATATATATATATATATATATATATATATATATATATATATATATATATATATATATATATATATATATATATATATATATATATATATATATATATATATATATATATATATATATATATATATATATATATATATATATATATATATATATATATATATATATATATATATATATATATATATATATATATATATATATATATATATATATATATATATATATATATAACCGCGTCGCATGATCGATTCGCGAGCGGGTAAAATAGATACATCTATGGTTCGAGCCGTTCGACCCTCGGCAGTGCACAATTTATTATTGTTGGTCCGCGTCGTTCGAACCTCGGCATTGCTTGCGCATGATATTTGATGTGTAGTTGCTATGACTTTTGCCTTATTACTGGCCTGGAATTTTAAGTTGTCATATGAAATGACAGAGATTGAGAGTTATTAAATATTTTTGAAAGAAGTCGTTACTTCCCGTTAATTAAGTTGTTATTTGATTAAATCACCCATGTTGACTAATTGATATTAACATGATGAAGAATTTAAGTTTTAGTTTTGGAAAGAATTGACGTTATTTATTCCTAAACTTAATAAATTGCCTATGATAACCATGCTTAGTGTCACACTTGAATAATCTAAATTGACCTATACTAAGTGTCTAATCTGACCTTTCGTCACTAACTCTCTAAGGTTAGGCAGGATACTTACTGAGTACACGTTGCTTTTGTACTCATACTACACTTGCTGTGCATTTTATTGCACAGGTACCTTCATAGCGCAGTGACTGACTTGGAGACTTGGACGGGCTGCATCATCCGGAGGCATTCCGCAGCTGACAGAGTCTTCCTCCTATGTATTTGTACTTTATTTTCAGTCCTTGTTCAATTTGTACCTCGGACAAGCTTTGTACGATTGAATAAATCCTTAGAAGTTGCTCATGTACTTGTGTCACTAGGTTCTGGGAATGTGTTGGGATTTATTTCATTAAATTAAATTGATATTCCTGTTGTATTTAATTAACGAAAATTTATTTATTTGATTATAAAATGAAATGAAAGGTAACAATTTCGAAGATGATAAAACAGAAATGAATTTCAACTAATTAAGGTTTGGCTTGCCTGACAGTGGTGTTCGGCGCCATCACGTCTTATGGAATTTGGGTCGTAACAATATGGTATCAGAGCTCTAGGTTCCCCTAGGTTTTACGAGTCATGAGAAAGTCCAGTAGAGTCTTATGGATCGGTACAGAGACGTCTGTACTTATCTTCGAGAGGTTACAGGGCTGTTAGAAGTACTTCCCTTCTTGATTTCTCATCGTGCGATTTGATTTCTTTGAGGCTTATGCCGATGTTTCTTTCTACTCAATCTTATGTGTCGCGAAGCGCTTGTTATGAATCGGGAATTTGAGGAGTTGTAATGGTGCTACAGATATGGTGCGTGAAGTCTGTGCATAGTTGTTTGGGCTATTGTTGTTGCCCTGCATGAAGAATGATATGTTGTCTCAGCTCAGTAGTTGTGTTCATTAAGAGCCTGGTGGCTATGCTCAGGTGGTTATGATGCTTACGATTGGTTATCGCGTGATGTGGGTGTGATGATAGAATGCTTACCCGTATATTGGGGTGATGATGGTTTGAAGGGAGTTCTTCCCAAGGCGTGATCTCAAGATTCGGTATTTTAGTTCCAGTAGAGGAAAGGCATTTGAATTATAAATAGTGAGGCTTTGGATTGATAAAGTAGTAAGACTTTGTGTTTTCAAGTGGGGTGGAGCATTCACCTATGATGTGACATCGTCGTCTTTGATCGAATAAAATGTGTTAAGCTCGTCGGTGCTATGGTTTCTTCGGTTGCATTGAGTCAAAGTGTGGTTAAAAAATATTGAAGAAGCAGCTGTCAGAAGCCGTCAGAAGCCGTGGTGTGCGGTGGTTCAAGTATTAAACGAGTATTTATAATGAAGGTAGCTCGAGGAAGATGCTCTTTGGGGAGCCGAAGTTATGGTAATCTGCCAGTTTAAGAGTTGCAGAGAATGATATTGAATTGAGGCAACAATTGGGCAGCATTCGATGAAGGAAGTCATGTGAGAAATGTCAAGTGGCGGCTAAATTTCTAAAGGGCTAGGCATAAGAAAAGGAAGTCAGGTGGTGATTAAAGGAATGAGTTTAACCATAGTGGGATAGTGGGAGCGTAGCATATGAGTTTAGCGGTAAGACAGCTGCCTATCTTGAGGAGAAGTTTGGAGTAATTTGAGAATTTTAGTGGACGGGGATTAGGTCCACGAGCTTAATCTGAAATGTTGGTTATTCGGCGGAATGTTGGATGCAACAGAGAGAAGTTATCGGGGATGAAGACTGGACGCAATGTGGCGGTGAATTTGAAGATGTTGTGGCGCATTTAGTAGAGGTCCATGAGGAGCGGACGGACAGGCAAGGTTGGTGAATGAGAGCAGGATTGGGATGGGGTATTGTTGTTGTATAGGGTGTGCAGCATAGCGTTGTTGGACGGGTTGGTTGAGCAAGATCATGTTAGAAAAGGAGAAAAGATATCAGCAGGGTCTAGAGTGGTGCAAGGATGTAGCTTCGGGCTAAGTGGGGAGTCCCACCACATGCAGTTGGGTTCTAGGATTGTGTTCTCATGGGGTTGCGGAGTTTCAGCGTATTGGCAAGTTGTTTCAGCTAAGGGAAAAGAGTAGAATGGTGATTATGCATGGGATTTGATGAATATGTGCACAAGTAGGTCCTATTGGACCAGGGTTGGGATTCGAAAGGTTCAGCATTTATGCTTAAGGCATAGGCAAGTTGTAAGGGTAGTGACTTAGTCACGTACTTCATTGAGAGGATGTTCATATGCTAGAAGAGCCTTGGAGTTGATTGTATTTGGGGCCAGTCAGAGTGGGTGACTCTCAATAGCGGTCCTAGTGAATTCAAAGGTTAAGGAATGCGGTACCTAAGGATTTCGAGCAGCTGTGTGAGTAAGGATCGAGCTTTTGCAGCATAGCTGCTGAGAAAGGGGAAAATATTGGAGTGTTCCATGTTATTGTCGGCATGCATGATAGTATTGGAGGAGTAAGAGAAATAAACTACGGATCGTAGAAATGGTTATTGGAAGGGTATAAGACGGGCTGCGGGATTTAGGCAGCACGATCTCATGAATCAGGGTCACTCGGGAAGAGTGAGGGTTGAGTTGCTATGAGTTGAAGGGAGCTACTATTATCTCTGAGGCAATTAAAGATGACTAAAAGGAAGATAGACTTGGTTATCCATGGTTGAAATGGCACAGGTGCAGCAATGATCAGTACCTTCGGTGTGATTGTGTGTGGTTATGATTCTCATGAATTGAGGTAAGTAAAAGGTTTTCTATACAATTAAGTGTTCACCCTAGTAGTGGTTCAGGAGTTATGGTGGAATTCCTAAGCTATTCCATATTGGCATGTTAGGTGCCGTAAGCGGTATGCAACTGGAACTAAGAATCGAGATTGCGGTTCAGTGTTAACAAGGACATCATGAGCTCGGAGGAGCAAGAACGAGGGATTTGAATGTTTAGAATGAGCTGATGTTGTCTTCAGTGTTACCTGAGATTGATGTTCGGTGAAAGAGGATTTGTAGCCTGATCATGGGTTCTTGAATGGTTTTACAACATTAGTGTAGTCGGTGGTATGGATGTGCAGACTGGTTTCCTTGTGTGGAAGGACGCAGGAGCGTGACCACGGGAAGATTGTATAAGTGTAACATGTAGTCACCTAAGGGATTGAAAGGATTAGACCAAGTATAAAGGAATGTAATATTGCTTAACTGAGAATTTATGCCTGGAATGCGTTCAGTTCAGTCGATTATGGATTGTGGGGTGTCTGTCCTGGCTATGATGGTGGTTCTTGTTTATTATGAGAAGAATCGGGGTATTATGGACCCAGGTGAGGCTATTAGCTTAGTTCAGTGCAAGCGGAATCGATTTGAAGTGTGTTACTGGATTTAAAACAAGATTTTGGGCTTCATACGAGTCAGGTGTGTTCATTCAATATAGCGCTCCGCAAAGAAGGGGTGTTGGAATATCAGATGTTGTTTCATTTTCGTTGATCCAGGTATATTGTGATTGTGCTGTGTGAGTTGTGAAACAGCTTGATAAATTCTTATGTGTTGAGATTCCGCGTAGTGATGTGGTTATGTGAGCAGAGTGGCTCTTGAGATTCAGGTTATATATATCGCACCTTAGTTGTGCTTGGGTTTGTAGCATATGGACCTACCAGTCTCCCCAGAAGGGTATTATGCACCTAGCGTGCTTGTGACCGGTATTCAGTAATTTGAAATAATGAGCAATTCAGCTCCGTGTATATCTCATTATGTGAATTCTATGATGGGACCGGGTGGCACGTGGCCACGGGTATGAATTCTGAAGGAAGTTATATTAGTTGCGTGAGTTGAGTAGTCCTTTTCTGAGTCATTTCATATGTATCATCTTCGAGTTGTGGCCTATTGGCGCATTTTGGCATTGTGTGTGATTGTTGGTCATGTCTGGGATGATTTGCTATTTGAATAGTTCATACTGGGTGAGACGCGATTATTGCATCAGGGGTCAAGTGCGATGAGATTATGTGAAGTAAACTTCAGGACAATCACCATTATTTGGTTTGCAATGAGATGATAATCTAAGTCAAGAAAAAATATTTCAATGTTTGGCTTACTCTGCAGTTGGTTAGGAATATTTACGCATTTCCTCCGTTGTGGTGGTATAGTCAACATCATAGCAGGGTGTATGTATATATCTTATAAGGTGCATTGAGAGCATCAGGTTCGTAGAAGTATGGCTGTTAAGGTTCAGGGAGCGTCATTGTGGTTAGATGATGGATTATGCGGTGTGCGGTGCTAATTCAGCAAAGGTACGCAGTTGTGTTCTGGTGCCTTGTGTGGTAGTTGATACGGTGTTCATATGTTAGACCAGGCCCGGCAGAGAATTTTCGATGTTGGAATTGAGTTCAGAACTTGCGGTAGGGATAAAGGAGGGTATATTTAGATTTCATCAAGCTTATGTGTTCAACTGGGTTGTGGCAGCACGGGCAGGTGCACGAGGTGTTAAACAGTGATTTCAGATAACTCCAGGGCAGTTCTTGGCACGTTCAAGACTGAATGTCTGTTTAAGTGCGGAAGAACGTAACGACCCGACCGGTCGTCTTGAGATCTAGCGCGTTGTTTAGCCGTTGGAAGTCATGAACAACTTCATTTCAGGTATTATGACTTGTGCGTATGGTCGGAGTTGAGATTCAGGAAGTTCGGAGTTATATTGGAAGGAAATTCTCATTTCGGAAGCCTTAAGTTGGAGATATTGATTAAGATTGGAATTTTGAGAAAACGGCCTCAGAATCAGGATCAGAAGGTTCCAGCATGTTCGTATGATGATTTCGGACTTGGACGTATATACGTATCGGGGTTTGGATAACCCGGGAGCGTTTCGGCGTATATTGTGGAAGTCAGCATTTTAAAAGAAATTTCCTAAGTTTGGGTTGGAAGGCATTTTAGAGATATTGATGTCTGTTTGGGATTCCGAGTTTGGGAGTAGCTTCATATGGTGATTCTGGAGTTGGGAGCGCGATCGGAAGTGAATTCAGATGTCCGTAGGTTATTTTGAAATCATTTGGCTAAAGTTAGAAATTTGAAGGTTTTGAAGAATTCGACCGGAAGTGGAAATTTTGATATCAGAGTCGGAATGCGATTCCAGAAGGAGCAGGTCTGTAATGTTGAATATGGCGTGTGTGCAAAATTTGGGGTCAATCGGGAGTGATTTGATAGGTTTCGGCATCAGATGTGGGAGTTTGAAACTTCAAAGTTCATAAAGTTGAATTTGAGTGCGATTCGTGATTTCGGCGTTGTTTGATGTGATTCGAAGCCTCGAGCAAGTCCGCATTATGTTTTGGGACAGGTTGGTGTGATTGGACGGGGTCCTGGGGGCCTCGGGTGGATTCCGTGTTGTTAATGGATCAAGATTGAAGTTGGAAAAGAGCTGAAGTTGCTATCATCTGGTATGACCGCACCTGCGAGCCTTTGGCCGCAGGTGCGGAGCTGCAGATGCGGTTTAGGGGCCGCAGGTGAGAGAAGTGGCAGGCTTGGATGGGACCGCAAGTGTGAAGCAATTTCCGCACTTGCGAAAGCTCAGATGCAGCGTATGGATCGCGTGTGCGAGTTTTGACTGGAGTCGAGGAAGTCGCAGGTGCGAGAGTCTGGGCGCACCTGCGGAAGCGCAGGTGCGAGAGGTGGACTGCAGGTGCGGATATCGGGCTTGGGCAGATTGTTTTTAAACCGAGAAGTTTTCATTTCTTCTCCTAATTTTCATATGCTATGGGCGATTTTGGAGAGCATTTCAAGAGGGGTTTCATCAGGCATCAGAGGTAAGTTGTTTCTACTCATTTCTAAGATTAAATACAAGATTATTACATGGTTTTGATATGAGAAATTGAGGGAAATTTTGGAATTTTGAAGAAACCTAGAAAATTTGATAAATTGGATTTTAGCCACGACTTTGAGCATGAATATTTGAGTAAAATGTATATTTAAACTAGTAAATCTATGGGTAGAGTTTATCTTCGAGAAATTTTGAAATCTGGGCACGTGGGCTCGAGGGCATTTTGGTCAATTCACTGAGCGGAGCTGGGAAATTATATAATTTGGATTTGTTACCAATAATAGAGTATTTTCATTGATTTGTCGTATTTGGTTAGTTTGGGGGCGTTGTGCATCCATCGGAGTCGTCGGAAGGGCTTGGAAGCCGGTTATGAATCTTCGGAGCGAGGTAAGTCTCCTTTCTAACTTTGTGAGGGGGAATTGTCCCCCTAGGTGAACTAAATGAATATATATATGACATTACTTGCGGGGCCTACGTGCGCACGAGGTGACGCGAGTCCGTGCGTAGCTACTGTTATGCCATGTCCGGGTAGTCTAGGACCCAATATCATGCCTTAATTGTTGTATCTGTGATTTCATCAATGATATTAGCCTCGTGATATTACCGAGTTAATAATTGAATACTTAGGACGGTCAGAGCCTATTTTCCTTAATGACTTGAGAAGAAAACGGATCTTTCCTTGTATAATTGTGTTCCGGATGAATCGGTAATACTTAGAATCGTATTAAACTTGATAAATGAATTCCCAGAAATGACTTCAATACTATCTTCAAGTTCACCTAAAGAGAATTTTACCACTCCCGTGAGAAAAAACTGCTTTCTTGATAAAAATACGGATTTATTATGTGGATTTATGTACATATGAGCACCTGAGTCGCATGTATGATTCGCGATCAGGCTAGCCTTATTTATTTATATATATATATATATATAAAACCGTGTCGCATGATCGATTCGCGAGCGGGGAAAATAGATGCATCTATGGTTCAACCCGTTCGACCCTCGGCAGTGCACAATTTATTATTATTGATCCGCGCCGTTTGACCCTCAGCATTGCTTGCGCATGATATTTGCTACGTAGTTGCTATGAATTTTGCCTTATTATTGGCCTGGAATTTTAAGTTGTCAATTGAAATGAGAGAGATTGAGAGTTATTAAATATTTTTGAAAGAAGTTGTTCCTTCCTGTTAATTAAGTTGTTATTTGATTCAATCACCTATGTTGACTAATTGGTATTAACATGACGAAGAATTTAAGTGTTAATTTTGGAAAGAATTGACATTATTTATTCCTAAACTTAATAAATTGCCTATGATAACCATGCTTAGTGTCACACTTGAATAATCTAAATTGACTTATAGCAAGTGTCTAATCTGACCTCTCGTCACTACCTCTCTGAGGTTAGGTGGGATACTTACTGAGTACACGTTGTTTTCGTACTCATACTACACTTGATGTGCATTTTGTTGCACATGTACCTTCATAGCCCAGTGACTGACTTGGAGACTTGGATGGGGTGCATCATCCGGAGGTGTTCCGCAGCTGACAGAGTCTTCCTCCTATGTATTTGGACTTTTATTTCAGTCCTTGTTCAATTTGTACCTCAGACAAGCTTTTGTACGATTGAATAAATCCTTAGAAGTTGTTCATGTACTTGTGTCACTAGGTTCTGGGGATGCGTTGCAATTTATTTCATTAAATTAAATTGATATTCCTGTTGTATTTAATTAACGAAGATTTATTCATTTGATTATCAAATTAAATGAAAGGTAACGATTTCGAAGATGATAAAACAGAAATGAATTTCAACTAATTAAGGTTTGGCTTGCCTGACAGTGGTGTCCGGCGCCATCACGACTTATGGAATTTGGGTCGTGACACCCATTTTCAAAACCTTAAATTTTTTCGTAAATAAGCTTCTGATCTGGCTGACAATATCTCCCTCAACACAAACCCCGACCGGAAAACCTTTAGATCTGGACGAGGCCTTTCTGGCGAGAGTCATCTTTTTTCGCCTAGGTTGCTGCCTCTTTTTATCTGGTATTAATTGGTGATTCGTGCAAGGAAGAGAAGATGAGATAAAAGAGAATGAGCTGGAATAACTAGCAAGGGGTGTACTGGTGGCGTTTTGGTGGATAAACAACAACAATGGTGATTTTTGGACTAGTTGAATAATTATGATTATCCTTCAAAATTAAAAGAAGATAATCTCTATCCTACGTGGATATCCAACTCAACCAAAATAATATTTTTCAGATACTTTGTGGCTATGTGGAGTAACCTTTAGTTTTGAGGGTATAAGTGAGCTGATTTGTCAACGGTAAAGACATTTTTTATACCAAAATGAAATAGAGGAAAAAAGTGCTCTATTTCTAATAGTTTAGGAAAATTTTTGGCCCTTCTCCGTTAGTTAAATATTCTTTCGTAGATAAGCATATAGAACTACTCTATTTTGGGAGTGAATGCTTAACATTGATATTTCAAAACGAGTTTAAGTTTGGCAACGACTATTTTTTTTTATAATGACTAAGTTTTAAAAGTTTGCAATGGCTAGTTTTTTTACTTATTTAATAAACTTAAAATTTAAATCGAAATTAGAAAACTAAGTAAAAAATTATAAAATGTTAAAACAAAAGACTTATAATGAAATATTCTAGTAATTATAAATTTATAATAGAGTTATAATTTATTTAATATAATTTCAATCCATTAAGTAACTAAGTAAGAGTGTAATACAATTCATAAAAAAATCGACGCTTAAAGCCTTTTATTTTATTAAAAAAACTTTCAGATCCAACATACAAAGACCCGGTTACTTTCGAATCCAAAATGTACCAGGACTTAAGGCAACATTACTGGTGGAGAAGGATGAAGAAGAACATCGTTGCGTATGTGGCTCGTTGCTTAAATTATCAGCAGGTGAAATATGAGCATCAGAGACCCGGTGGTTTGTTTCAGCAAATAGATATTCCTGAGTGGAAGTGGGAGCGTATAACTATGGACTTCGTTGTTGGACTCCCACGAACTTAGAGGAAATTCGAGGTAGTTTGGGTTATTGTGGATACACTGACTAAATCAGCACATTTCATTCATGTGGCGCGTACTTATACTTCGGAGAGATTGTTCATCTTCACGGTGTGCCCGTGTCTATCATTTTTGATCGAGGTACGTAGTTTACTTCGCACTTTTGGAAGGCAGTTCAGCGTTAGTTGGGTACCCGAGTGGAGTTGAGCACAATATTTCATCCTTAGACTGACGGGCAGTCCAAGCGTACCATTCAAAGTTTGGAGGAAATGCTTCGCGCTTGTGTTATTGACTTTGAAGGTTCTTGGTATTAGTTCTTGCCGTTAGCGAAGTTTTCTTATAATAATAGCTATCAGTCGAGCATTCAGATGGCTCCCTACGAGGCATTATATGGTAGACAATGTAAATCGCCAGTTGGATGGTTTGAGCCTGGTGAAGCTCGGGTATTAGGTGTCGACTTAGTTTAGGAGGCCTTAGATAAGGTCAAGATTATTCAGGAGAGACATCGTGCAGCTCAATCTAAGCAAAAGAGTTATGCCGATCGTAAGGTTCGTGATGTGGCATTCATGGTATGAGAGAGAGTATTGCTTCGTGTGTCGTCTATGAAGGGTGTTATGAGGTTTGGAAAGAAGGATAAGTTGAGCCCTAGGTACATCGGGCCATTTGAGATTCTTGATAGAGTGGGGGAGGTAGCTTATAGATTCACGTTGCCTCCAAGGTTATTCTCAGTTCATCCGGTATTCCATGTGTCTATGCTCCGAAAATATCATGGTGACACGTCCCACGTGTTAGATTTCAGCTCTGTCCAATTGGAAAAGGACTTGACTTATGAGGAGGAGACGGTAGTTATTTTAGACGGGCAGGTTCGTCAATTGAGATCTAAGATTTATCCATCAGTTCGAGTGCAATGGAGAGGCCAGCCCGTTAAGGCAGCTACTTGGGAGTCCGAGTCGGACATGCAGAGTAGATATACTTGGGAGTCCGAGTCGGACATGCAGAGTAGATATCCGCACTTGTTCGCCACTTCAGGTTATTTTCTATGTTCGTTCGAGGACGAATGTTTGTTTTAGAGGTGGAGATTGTGATGACCCAAGGGGTCATTTTATAAATTTAGACTCCGTTCTAGGCTTAATAGCCATAAAAAGACTAATTTTAAATACCTCGATTTGCATGCGCAGTCCGGGCGTGAAACCGAAAAACTTTTATGTGAAAATATGAGAGATAGTGATTTTCAAAATTTTAATTTGATTATAGTTGACTTTGGTCAACATTTTGAGTAAACGGGCCCAGATATGTGTTTTGACGATCCCGAGAGGTCCGCAGTAAAATATGGGACTCGGGCGTATGCCCGGAAATGAATTCTGAGGTCCCAAGCTTTAGAAATCAATTTTTGAAAGAAATTGTTTTGCTGAAATATTAATAAAATATATAAAAGAATTAATATTTGAAACCATTGGTATCGGGCCCGTATTTTGGTTCTGGAGCCCGGTACAGAATATTTATAGTATTTAAAGGTTTACTGTGAAATCTGGTGAAAAACGGAGTTCGTTTGACGTGATTTGAACATTCGGTTGAAACGTTATGAACTTTAAGTGTTCTTGGTGAAAATGATGAGTTTTGAGGTTTAATTCATAGTTTTACATGTTATTTTCATGATTTGATCGCACGAGAAAGTCCGTATGATGCTTTTAGACTTGCGTGCATGTTTGATTTAGAGCCCCGAGGGCTCGGGTGAGTTTCAAATAGGTTTGGGTTGTGTTGCGCTCGTTCTTTCTTATGCTTCGACGTCGTTTCTTCAAGCATAAGTGATATCATATTGAACAAATGAGCTCAAAGTCCTGTTTTGAATGAAGTATTAGATCTGTATCGTAATTACGGACCCGTAGCAAAAAGAATCATCAAATTTGGGCATCGTATGAGAATTTTATGGTCATTTTACTAAGGTTGCCATATTTTTTAAGTTAATTACGCAATTGCCCCTGACGGCATATTAAAAATTTGCACTATTTGCAAATATTAAAACCTACGTATCTCCTTCATTATAAGGTTAAATTGAGTGATTCAAAAGCTTAACTTGACTTGAATTTCACAAGAAATCAATTGGACACATAAAAATCGAGTTTCGAGATCGTTTGGCACGAGAATCGAGGCAGAATAGCTGGCAGAAAAATATATTAAAAATGGGCAGACCTTCTTAACCTTATTTTCGAAGTTTACATGTAACGACCCAGCCGGTCATTTTGTGTGTTGCGACTCTGTTCCCGTAAATGACTATTTCCATAGCGGCTACTCGTGCCTTATGATTTGTGGGGGCAGGTAGTTCGAGATTCGGAAGTGATTTGGCCAGTTCAGGAACACTTGGTTCCTGAAGGCTAGCCTATTTGGCTAATTTTGGTTCCGAGCAGCATTTTGAGTTAACGACCTCGAAATCGAATGCTGACAGCTCCAGTAGCTCCGGATGATTATTTCGGACTTGAGCATATGTTAGCCTCGGGTTTCTGATGACCCGGGAGGATTTTGGCACCGAAATTGGAATTCAGGATTTCATAAGATTTAGAATTCAGCCTGGAATTGGACCTCATGATATCATGGTCCGAATGGAATTCCGGAACTGGCAATAGTTCCGTATAGTCATTTATGACTTGTCCGCAAATTTTGGGGTCATTCCGAGCAGTATAGACCCGTTCGGCGTGTTGGTGAGCCATTGAAATTTTCTTGAAACTTAAGTTTGAAACTAAGGGGTTTTGGAGAGTGATTTCTAGTTTGGATGATGTTTTGAGTGTTCCGAGAGTTCGAGCAAGTTCGTCTTATGATTTGAGACTTGTTGGTATAATTTGTTGGGGGCTAAGGTGGGCCCAGGGGCCTCCCGGACCCCAATCGGGGTCAAAAACCAGCAATTAATAGCTGGTGGGGGGCTGTTTCTGGTGTGACCGCCCCTGCGGTCCATCAGCCGCAGGCGTGAGGCTCGCATAAGTGGCCAATCCATCGCAGGAGCGGCCTAGGTCGCAAGGGCGACCCTTTCTCTCGCTGGCGCGGCTCCGCAGGAGCGGACAAAAGTCCGCAGGAGCGACCTTCCCCAGAACCCAGGCCAATCGCAGGCGCGACCAATTTCACGCAGGTGCGAGTCCGCACCTGCGATCCAAAGGACGCAGGAGCGAGAACTGCTGGGCAGTTCTATAAAAGGCCCACTCCGTTAATTTTCTTCCCAAACTCGTTTTTCCTCCATTGTTAAGACCCCCAAGAGCTCGAGATCAGTGTTAGCAAGTGATTAACTCAGGTAAGTGATTCTTTGGCTTCCCGCATGTTTATAACTTCGATTCTTGAGGAATTCCACTTTCATAAATCAAGAAAATTCATAATAGGGTTTTTGAAAAATAGAGGGTTTTTGAGGAAATTCAAAATCTGATTTTTTTTGAGCTATTATAGGATGATTAATTGAGTTAATCTTGATCCTTAGACGACGTGTAGCGCATTTCTTCAAGAATAGTAATTTTTCCGGACGATGAGGCTCGGAGTTGGAAACACCAATTGCGAGCCATCGAGGGTAATTTGGAGGATTCGTGTGTCTCGTCGATTTGTCCATAGACCGGAGGAGTACTTGTCCAGGTGAGTCTCCTTTCCAAACTTTGTAAGGGGGAAACGTCCCCTAGGCTCCTTGTTGCTAATTGTGATTGTTGAGGGGGCTGCGTACGTACCACGTGACGAGAGTCCGTACGTGGCATCTATACTGTATGTTGGGTAGCCGTAGGACCCACGAGCATGTTCTAGCTGTTTGTTTGATATTATCTGATGCCTTGTACAAGTTATTTGCCGGTATATGATGAAATGGAGCTATGATAGCTTTGAGTTAAAATGTACACATTATTCAGATAAGAATTTTGAATTTCATCAATTGATTAATTGTGTTACTCCTGATATAAGTAATAAAGAGAACANAAGAGAGATGCGAATATCCGATCCCGTTGAGCGTTGATGAGTCGGTACCATGGTGTCTACATATACACATATATATGCATTCATGCATTCATGGCCCCCGAGTCACAGGCATGATTCGTGATCGGGAAGGGTTTTACTTTACATCATTTGCCCCCAAGTCGCAGGTATGATTCACGAGCGGGGAGAGATATTGGCCCACGAGTCGCAGGTATGATTCGC
>ML259708.1:1576-18236 GCA_005239495.1 Nicotiana undulata | reverse complement strand
ACCCCCCCCCCCCCCCCCCCTTTGGAACATTCGTCCTCGAATGTTGACTGATGCACTTATCATTTTCATAGCCCATGTCTTTCGAATCCTTTTTTACTCTTCTTACCATCTAGGCAACTATTCTGTGAATAAATCCAAAGGCCAGGGTATTCCTTCATTTAGGCCTCTTTCTCACACCACGACTTATGGTCAGAATCCTTCTAGTCTCGCAAGTGTTTCTACCTTCTAACATGCAGCATGTACGACTGTGACTATGTAAGTGCGCTTAAGCGTCTCTTCTTTCCTTTTTCCTCCGATTTTTAGTCATTACTGAAGTTCTTCGCTTAGTATTTTGTCGAACTTACGAATGTTGCTACATGTTATTTCATAAGCCCGTTTATCCATCCGTATGAATTTACTCTATCTAAGTAGGTCATACTATACCATAATTCTTACCTCGATTTCTCGTTACTGAGGCCTGCTACCAAATTCCAGATTACTTTTATTGCTTATCCAATATGTACAAATCTGTGCCCTTTAATGCTTCTACACTACTGTTCATCTTACGAATGACGTCCTAATCTGATTTCATACTTTGTGACTTGTATCCATCCATTGTTGATTCACTTCAATATTGATCTACAATATACCACTGATAACTTGAAACCTCTTACATAATCACTAGGGCTCACGTTGCATCGTGGAACATTTCAAGTGATTTTTCCGATCCACCTAGGGGAGATACCATGATTCCATAACTATATTTCATAGTATCCCAATGTGATTTACATTACATGGGTATTTTAATCTCGTACAATTCATTAAATCCACTATGGGCAGTGCAAATTGACGACCATCACGGAAATGGAGGAAACTCCCAAGAACACGTGGCTAGAACTTACCAAGTCTGCAAGAAACGTACAAATCCGTACGAAGACATTAAATAGCTATACCAATAGAATTTCCTTGTAATAATTATGCATGTACAATGTTGGGATTCCCCCCTCCTATATAAAGAGGACCTTTGTCATTTTGTAACATACATGATATTCAATACAACAAGAACATTTTCTGCTCTCCAACTTAAACATATTCAATGTTTGTTCCATTGATTTGTTGCTTTCATTTATCATGTTCATTAATTGTTCTTCATTTATTGCTCATTATTGATCATAAAGGGCTATCCTCTAGGCCCTCAATACAGTTATTCCCTCATCGATCGCCCACTATTAAGCATTATAACTCGACCTCGAGGCCCTTTCTCGGTCGGCTCGAGACCCTGCCTTGTGACAACTTGGTTTGCATATCACTACTTTCCTTTACCCTTACCTTACTTTTCTTACTCACACTTAGCATTTATTGCCTAACAACTAGTATTAAAATAAATCACGTATTTTTAGAACCACAAAATCAAATATAATTGTCATTACCATTTTCAAGGTAAACCGTTTTGCGCCCACCGTGGGGCTAAAAATAATAGTGATTGTTTTAGTGTTGGTTTACCGAAAACACAAGTTATTCTTCACACATTTTCTTGTCCAAGAATTTTTGATTTCAGGTCGAAATGTCTAACTCAGTGAATGCACATGAAAACAACGGTCCTGAGGATCATGGAGAGAATGGTGTAGCTGTTTCAGGCGCCGGTACACTACTGCAAAACCCTGGGGTGGCACCAGCACCAGTCCCCATAGATGTGTTCTCACGCAACACCCAACATGTCGATATAAGTTCTCATACCGACGGAAGTGTACGCTGGGAAAACCAACATGAAGCACAAAAAACTCCAGCTCAAGAGGAAAGAGAAATTAGCCTTCATGTCATTTTTGAAATGTTACAAGCACAGCAAGTGGCTATTGCTCAGCTACAAAGTCAACAAAAAACCCTAAGCACAGCAGCACCGGAAATAACTCCTCGATTCGAGTAGGCACCAAAGAGGTCAAGCGATATCGAGTCAGCAACCGACCCCACTATTATGAAGATGCTCGAGGACCTTAATAAAAGAACCGAATCAGGAGAAAAGAAGATAGAAGCTAACGACAAAAAGGTGGAGATCTATAACTCAAGGGTTGATCAGATCCCGGGCGCACCCCCGATTTTGAAGGGTGTAGATTCAAAAATATTCATGCAAAAGCCAATCCCATCGAGTGCGGCTCTGAATCCCATCCCGAAGATGTTAAGAATGCCTGATCTCCCAAAGTATAATAGGACCTCGGATCCCAATAAGTACATTACTGCTTACATTTGTGCTGTAAAAGAAAATGACCTGAAGGATGACGAGATTGAATCTGTCTTGTTGAAAAAGTTTGGAGAAACACTATCGAAAGGGGCCATGACGTGGTATCATAACCTACCCCCGAACTCAATGGATTCGTTTGCCATGTTGGCAGACTCTTTTGTAAAGGCACATGTCGGTTCCATAAAGGTTGCTACGAGGAATTCTGACGTCTTCAAAATCAAACAAAGGGAGAACGAGATGCTGAGAGAATTCATGTCTCGCTTTCAAATGGAACGAATGGAATTGCCACCAATCTCCGATGATTGGGCAGTGCAGGCCTTCACTCAAAGTTTGAATGAACGAAGCTCGATAGCTTCGAAGCAGCTAAAACAAAACTTGATCGAATATCCCGTCGTGACCTGGACGGATGTACACACAGGTATCGGTCGAAAATCAGGGTCGAGGACAACCAATTGGGAGCCCTCTCGGGCTCGGTGTATCCAAGCAGGCTCTTAGCAAAGGAATTAAGGTTTCCAGAAAGCGAGTCGAGGCTAAACAAAGAAAGGTATCAGCCCTACGTCGAAGATCGCAGAAATGCCCCGAGGCACAATATACCTCGCAACGATTGAAGGATAGACCGACTTCAAGGTTCCCAGGAACTCTTGAACAAAGCAGGGATTGATGGGCACACACGAACAGTAGAGGCACCCTAGTTATTTGAGTACAACTTCAATATCGATGTCTTAGACATCGTATCGGCCATAGGTAAAATCAAAGATACCAAGTGTCCAAAACCCATACTATCAGATCCTTCACAAAGGAACCCTAATTTGGTATGTGAATATCATACCACTCACAGTCATAGGACCGAGGATTGCTGACAGATCCGAGAAGAGGTAGCCCGACTGATCAGCAAAGGGCTCCTTCGAGAGTTCCTCAACGACCGAGCTAAAAATCAATATCGGGAAAGAGAGACGAAAAAAACCAAATAGAAGAACCACATCACGTCATCCACATGATCATTGGAGGGATCGACAGTCCGCATGGACCCAATGTCAAGCGAACAAAAATATCCATCACCAGGGAAAATCGAACTCGAAGTTACATACCCGAGGACACTCTCACATTCAGCAAAGAGGACATTGAGACCCTATCTCATCCTCATAACCACGCATTAATAAGTTCTTTTATTTTGAATAAATTTCAAATTAAACGTATGCTCGTGGATCCAGGTAGCTCGGCCAACATAATCAGGTCGAGAGTGGTGGAGCAGCTCGGGCTGCTCGACCAGATCGTGCCCGCCTCTCGAGTCCTCAATGGGTTCAACATGGCAAGTGAAACAACAAAATGAGAGATCATCATCCCGGTCAGCGTGGCCGGAAAGATTCAAGATACCAAGTTTCATCTCATCGAAGGTGACATGAGGTACAATTCCCTACTCGGAAGGCCGTGGATACACTGTATGAGAGCAGTGTCGTCAACCCTTCAACAAATGATGAAGTTTCCAATGAAGGACGGAATAAAAATAGTATACGGGGAGCAACATGCAGCAAGAGAAATGTTCGCGGTGCACGACGTGGCACCGACATCGATGCCTTCTACATCGAATGAGCCAAAGGACAATCAAATAGCCAAGTAGCAACCACAACCTACATACTCGACTACACTCAAACGAGTAAATAAAGGACCGTGCCGCGTCCTCAGAGCAAGCAATTTAAACATATTGAGGTTCAAACGCCATCATTGCTAAGGTACAACCCTCTCCCTTTTCATTTACATTTTATACTTACTTATTGTAGGTGACCGATTGAGAGGAATCGAAGCACCCTCTAGCTTGAAGACCTTAGGTCTTAAAGCATGCGTTATGCTCCTTTTCCCTTAGATCGGGTTTATCCCAAACGGGTTTTTACCAACGAGGTTTTTAACGAGGAAACATCCATATGCTACCTAAGGAGAACTCACCAAGTATTCAAGGCTTCTCTTCGATCAACCTCAAATACTGGGGACATCCCCCTGGGAGGTCACCTCCTCAAAGAAATTGAAGTATGCCAAAGAGGGTCTCGATAGGAAAATATTGTATCGGACCAAACGATAGAATGAAACATGTCCGCGTAGAATAATCGAACTCTCGATGGCGAAGACATGTACGCTCGTGTAAAGTAATCGAAGGAGTATCTTTTATCATCAAAACACTCTATGCTTCAAAGAAGTTTGCCATATTCACAAGAAACGGCCCTCGGGTCAAAAATTCCCGAATACTCGGGGACTGTCATCAACAGTCAGCTCACCGAGCCATCTGAACTCAAACTCGTAAGCCCTCAGTGAGGTAACCCCGAGCTTGTAATCCCTCAACGAGGCAACATCGAACCTGTAAGCCCGCAACGAGGCAACATCAAACCTGTAAGCCCTCAACGAGGCAACATCAAACCTGTAAGGCCCCAACGAGGCAACATCAAATTCATAAGCCCTCAATGAGGCAACACCAAATCTGTAATACCTCAACGAGGCATACCCAAATTTGTAAGACCTTAAATAGGCATAATTCCGAATTTAAAGTCAAGGCTATATAGTCGAACTTGTAAGACCCCTAAAAAGGCATACCCTCGATATAGATGCCGAGGCTACCTCACTCGGGGACTAAAAGGATATGTTAAACATAAAGACTACGGTCATAACTAAAGGCTCCGGTCGAACTAACGCGGCTCGGAGACGTCCTACTTCCGCCATAAAACTATAGGCCTTCAAATACTTCGAAAATACTTCAAAAATAACCGGTTAATCAGGCTACCTTCGGCACAAGCAAAAGAGCTTCGATCATATCAGCTCCAAACAATGAAAGGCTTCGAAAATCCAGCCTTCAAGTGAACCTCCCGAGGTACTCATTTATCGTCACATCGACTCATAATCGAGGCTCTTGTCAAGCCGTCGAATAGTCAGACGAACACAAAGCTTCAAAAAGTCTTTAACGAGGGGAAAACTATAGCCATATTAGAGGTCGCATCGACCCAATGCGTAAGAGCCCAAGGGCCAGCCTAAAGAGCCTCAGGGCTGATCTAAAAAGATCCTAAGGGCCAGCTTAAAAATCCTAAGGGCCAATCTAAAGAGCCTTAGGGCCGATTGTCAAAAACCTAAGGGTTGATGAGCTCGAAGTTGAAACTCGACTCGAGGACTAAGCCCTAAAAAGGTTAACTATTAGCTATTACCAATTGATCCTCAAGAACAAAACCCCAAAGGTATCATCTCGAAGTAAAACACGTTGGACTAATTATTTTCGAAGCATCAAAGTTCAAAACAAAAACAAAGACACAAGCAAGTGGAAATTTATATAAAGGGAAAACCGAAAGGTCACTTTTTATATATGAAATGATACAAAGATACGTTTACAATGCTCTCTGAGAGCCCTATACAAAGAATCGGAAGGATAAAACCTAATCTACTCTTGGGGACTCAGTCTCCCCTCACTCGGGGACTATGGCTCCATCAACTTCCTTGGGACTGGCTCCCTCGATGGCCTCTTTCTCATTGTCTTCAACATCAGAAACGAGGAACTTGGCGTCGAACTCATCCGCCTTGTCATGCTCTATCTCCTTAGAGAGATCGAATCTCCTAGCATGAATCTCCTCGAGGATTTCCCTCCGGGATTTGCATAAGGTATAATCATTGCTTAGCCTCTGTCGATCAGAAGCCTTCCTCAACTTCATGCGAGCTTCAGTAGCATCTTTCAGATAGACGGCCACCTTGTTATCGGCCTTCGCTCGGACCTCCTCGGCCTCGGATCGAGCATCCACGACCTCGGCCTTCATCTTTAAAAGGTTTTTCTCGAGCTTAGCAATCCTGATCGTCTGATCCGAGCTGCTTTCTCAATCATTACAGATTTGTATCTTGAGGGCGGAGGCGTTAGCCAAATTTCATTTTTGCCGCAACATCATCTATTCGTGCCCTCAATTCGTCGCATTCAAAAATTTCTTGGACGACTTTGCCCCAAAGGCGTTCCAACGCGTCCGTTTTCTCTACAGCTGAGATACCGAAACTTCAATTTCCAAAGATGGGAGACGAAGCCCGCATTTCCTCAAAATAAAGATTACTTATTTCTCAAGGCTGCCTTCGTAATCTTGACTTCAATTCGTCTCCGATCGAAGGTGTATCAACTCTCTTGTCTTCTTATCACAAAGAAGCTTGAGAGATTTCTCCCCGTCTAAGGCTTTCCGCAACTTAGCCCCACAGTAAAGCAGCTCAGACTTGAGCTTGTCGAAGGCCTGTGGAAAGGAACCATACAGCACATACCATGGTGTTTTTCTTCCCATCTGCCCTTCGACAGATCTCTCCACTTGCGTTCATTTTAGGTCGAGGAGGCTGTCAATTTTAGACTCCAGTACGCAAGGTCGGGGACCTCATCTAGCATCCACAGGACCACTGCGGGGAGAGAAAGCAAACGTTCTTACGAAGTCTAACTCCAATGAGAACAAAAATAGTTAAAATATAGCATACCACTTACGGTGGAAGTTCCATTTCTCAGGAAGCGGCAGGAACTCAGCGGGAATAATATCAACGGTCCTCACTCTGACAAACCTACTCATCCACCCTCGGTCACTGTCTTCATCATCACTGGAAATAAAGGGCTTGGTGGATCGACGTCGAAGTATGATCATACCTCGATAAAGTAAAGGCCGATATAGTCTAATGAGATGGCTGAGAGTGAACTCGAGCTCGGCCTTCTGAACAAAAAACCTTATCATCATCACAATCCGCCAGAAAGACGGGTGGCTCTTAGCCAAGGTAACTCGATATCTTCGATAGAACTCGAGTACGACTTGGTCAAGAGGGCCCAACATAAATGGATACATGTATACGTTAAAAAATCCCTCTACATGTGCCATAATACCCTCTTCCCGAGAGAGTATCTGCAACACATTCTCTCCCCATCTGCAATATCTCCTCACAGCCTCGAGGTGTCTCTCCTCTATTGATCTAATAAACCTCGATGCATGCTCTCGATAGCCCAGAACATTGAGAGGTCTCTCAAGCGTGAATTCCTTCATCGAGACAAAATAACTTAAAGTCAGCTTGCCAAACGCCGGCGGTGTACCACCGACCGGGCGGGAAGCATAGGTGGAACTTTCCTCTTCCTGATGAGCAGATTTGGGCATGGTAGCCATTCCTTTGAAACAAGAAAAAGGAGACAAAAACTCAGGCGAAAGATTTAAACTAAAATGATGGAAAAACTGATGCAAAAAGAGGGAACTATATAAAGAAAAACAGTCGCGCAAAGTAGTAAAGTTCTCAATGAAAGGAAAGCGAATATATATAAGGAGAAGCGGCTACTATTCATTTGCTTTGATAGCTAATCAGCTATGATAGAGCTATTATGATATCTTGGGAAATGCACCAGCGGGGCCACCTCGGTCACTTCACAGTCACATCATAAGAATGATGCTATCATACAACGATCGAAGGATCGAAGGGTCAAATCGTCCCCTTACCAACCCGACCCCGGGAAGGTATGCAATTGAAATCAGAACAATCCGATCTCGAGGGTTTCTGATTGCTCCAAGTCCGGGCTCGAAGGAGCTAAATTCAAATTCGAAGATTAACTTTTGCATAGACACTAAAAGATAAAGTTTTGAAGACATTAAATGAAGAAATCCTTTGAATTTCCAAAAATATATTTACAAGAGTGCTTTAAAAAACTCCCATGTGGAGCCCATGTACAAAAGAGAAGAAATAAAAAGAGCAAAAGTAGCCTATTCTTCACCCTCACTACTTCCCGAG
Source organism: Nicotiana undulata (assembly GCA_005239495.1). NCBI lineage: Eukaryota > Viridiplantae > Streptophyta > Magnoliopsida > Solanales > Solanaceae > Nicotiana > Nicotiana undulata. The sequence continues at coordinate 10,273 of ML259708.1, read as the reverse complement.
TCGCTTACAGACCCCTCATCTGAAGTAGTTGGAACTGCCGATTCCTCTTCCAAGGTCTTGGCTTCTTCGATCTCGACGGAGAGTTCGAAACCCTTGGCATGCACTTCCTCGAAGGCCTTCCTCTGAGCTTCCAAATGGACATGAGCAACGGCGCGAGCCAGTTTGAGCTCGGCCTCTTCAGATATCTTCTTAGCCTGATTATTTGCAGTGGCATCATCATCTTTGTACGAGGATACGAATGCATCGGCCTCAGATTTGGCCGTGGATAATGCAACAGCCGACTCAGCATGGAGAACTTCAAATTTTAGAGCCTCCTCTTGAGCACCTCGAAGAAGACCCTGAGTCAAGGCCATCTTCTCCCGAAGAATACCCCTCTTCGAAGCCACGCTACCATTGTGCCTCTTAAGCTTGAGGATCTCGAAGTCTTTAGCCGCAATCTCCTCTCGAAGCTGACCCACTAGGGCATCCTTTTGCTCAATCTAAAAATGATGAATCAAGGTAATAAACACCAAGTTATGACGATAAAAGACAAACTCATGAAAACCAAACTACCTGCTCAATGAAGCTGGCCCGCTCCTAGAGCGCCTTCTCCGAGCTCGCCCGAAGATCAATCAACTCCTCTCTTTACGGGCAGTGCAAGACTTCAGCTCATTCGACTCAGACATGAGCTTATCAAACTCCTCCTCACAATGATCCAGCTCATCTCGTAATTTGGAGAAAGCTTGGTCATACGTCTTCATGACCTACATCATAAAGGACAAGAAGTTAGAAAAAAAACAAGGGTCAAAAACTCAACACCGACGAAGTAATCTTTAAACACATCATCCTCTCCCAAAGAGGTCCCCATATCGGGAGCATCCCCGTTCTGGGCATCCCGTATCTTCCCTGGTGAAAATGACGGGCCAAGTTGAAAATTACCCGTGGCATCACCTCTATTGGGGCTTCCTCTCGCCCTCGAAGAGTCTCAGAATCAGGCCCTCCGAACTCGCCAACCAAGTCTTTATCGGCACAAGTCGTATCCTGTCCGATGGTGGGCTCAGGGACTGCACCCAAACCCTCCTCTAGGGTCTCCTCAATACATGGTGGGTCCGCATCTGCCACCTCCAACTCGGCAGTCTTCTGCCCAACAACTTTCGAAGCATCAACGCTTCGTCTTTCCCTTTGTACCAACGGGCAACTATCATCATCTTCGTCTTCAGTACGAAGACTTTCTGCAGCTGCCGATGTCAAGACCGTGGCATCGGTCTTGGGCTTCTGATCCTTAGGTTTCTTTGGTTTTGGAGACTCCGCCGGTGCCTCATTCTTCCTCTTTCTGTCCTCAGCAGGATTTTGGGTCTTTTCTTTGCTAGGAGGAGGAGGTCTCATTGAAACGGATTCCCCGATGCCTGCACAAGTATGAAATATCAAACATCCATTGATAAATCTACTCATAAGGAATCTAGAAGTGACAGTGATGAGAGCATACCATGATTCTTGGCCTGCCATCACGTCTTGGCCAAATCATGCCAAACACACTTGTTATATGGGGAGGCAGAGTCCAAGAGTTTTACTCATCCCCGGAGGTCCTTCACAGCGCCGGGGAACCTCACGGTGGCTATGCAATCAGAAGAAAATCAGGTCAAAAAGAAAGGAGTTAGTTTGAAAGGCGAAAAAATAGCGTTCAGATGATCAAACATGCTCGGTGTAGAGTTACTTATGTCTCATGTTCCATTCCTCGGGGAATGGCATCTTCTCGGAAGGGATAGGGTTTGAGGTCCTGACTCGGACAAACCAGCTCATCCATCACCGGTCTTTGACCTCGTCGATGCAGGCAAAAAATGCTTTGGCAGATCGACGTTGCAGCTTGACTAAGCCCCCTCGATAGAGACGATGGAAATATAATCTGACCAGATGATCGAGGGTGAAAAACATCCCCCCGACCATGTTTCAGAAATATCTAATCATATAGAAAATTCCCCAAAATGAAGGAGAAATTTGACCAAGCGTCACTCGATATTGACGATAAGAATCGAGGATCACCGAGTCTATTGGCGGAGAAGTGGAATCTACGGGCCCTAAGGTAAAAGGGTATGTATAAATGCTGAGGAATCCAGCTTTATGCGTAACTATGCTTTCCCCAAATGAAGGGATTTATACTTGCACCGCCTCCCCCCAGCGGCAATCCATATTTACTTTCATTATATCGCTCACTACACTTATGTACCGAGACATGGGCTCGCATCGGCCCGGTGTCGAAAGAGGTTTATCAATTTTGAAATCAGAGGATGTCTCGAAGGGACCAAGAATGCACTTCTCGATGCGAGGAGGTGCTTGATTTGCCCTTAGACGGGCGTGACGAAGAAGTGGTTTCCTCTTTTTGAGGGACCTTTTAAGAAGTTTTGGCCGTGGTTTTGACTAAGTCTCAAAGAAAGAAGATGAAGAAGCAAACGCAGAAGGAGGATGAAGGCAAGAAATAGTTAGCAAAAGATTTGAAGACTTGAAGGTATTGTAAAAGTTTTAAATGTAGGAAATGGAAGTATTAATAGGAATCGTTTGAGCATGTTGGAGAAGCGGAAAGGTCAACCAATAACGGTTCGTGGGCTTTTCAAGAACCGCGCAACCAGTGACCACTGCACAGCCTTTATGTCACATAATTTAATGATCTCACGTGGCTGATGTCATACTGGGGATATTGAAGAGGAAATAATTCAAGACCTTTTCTTATCATTTCATTCTAAGAAACGCGGGGACTATCTATGTACGGCCAAAATCAAAGAGTCCGATTTCAAGTCCATTATGGCATTTCGAAGCTCGTCTTCGAAGAGCTCGGAGCTAGGTTCGAGGTCTAACCTCGAGATATCCCTTGAGGGAGTATATCGAATGTTCCCTAGGCTCGACCTCTGGCAGTGCAAATCGATGACCGTCATGGAAAGGCGGGGAATCCCAAGAATACGTTGTTAGAACTAACCAAGTCTGCAAGAATAGTACAAATCCGTACTAAGCCATTAAATAGTTGTACCAATAGCATTTCCTTGTAATAATTATGCATGTACTATGTTGGGATTTGCGCCTCCTATATAAAGGGGACCCTTGTCATTTTGTAACATACATGATATTCAATACAACAAGAACATTCTCTACTCTCCTACTTAAACATATTCAACGTTTGTTCCATTGATTTATTGCTTTCATTTATTGTGTTCATTAATTGTTCTTCATTTATTTCTCATTATTGATCATAAAGGGCTATCCTTGAGTCCCTCAATACTGTTATTCCCTCATCAATCGCCCACTATTACGCATTATAACTCGACCTCGAGGCCCTGTCTCGGTCAGCTCGAGACCTGCTTTGTGACAGCTATGTTTGCATATCACTACTTTCCTTTACTCTTAACTTAATGTTCTTACTCACACTTAGCATCTATTGCCTAACAACTGGTATTAAAATAAATCACATATTTTTAGAACCACAAAATCAAATATAATTGTCATTACCATTTTCAAGGTAAACATGACCTCCCTTCCACATAGGTATAAGTCATATTCGCAGCTTGAAGCTATATTATAATTCTTGCACCTATGGTGTATACACAATCTGGTGAGAGGTTCATACAGACTTCTTATAAGGCTGGCACTCCTTCTACTGCCTTCCTTGTATAGCCATTATAGAATATTGTTGTATTATCTATCTTGCACCTTTGATAATAAGAGTGATTATGTAATGTTCTGAATTCTGGGTCCAATAAGCAGACTCCTAATTTACTTAGTTGATGTAACTCTTTAGTTTCCTCTTCCTTCTGATCAGCCTTTATGTAAGCTTAAGGTATCTTTCGATCAGTGGATCCTGGCATTTAGTTATTACTTTAGACTTTCATGGACGCTCTGGAAAACCATGATACAATCTTCTAATGATTCAATCTTTTGTCTATGACCTGGACCCAGTTCCTTCTTTTAACTTATACCGGAGTCTTCTATGGATCATCATTAATTGAATAATTCCTTTCGTTCCATTTCAGCTTTCTTCAAACGTAAGCAATTACTTTTCCTGGTCTTTATGCCCCTTGTTGCGTGCATGCTTAGCTTATCTGAGTTCTCATGCATGCCAAATTTTTTGTGCAACTCATATGATCTCGAATATTACTTTTGGTTTTACTCCCCGCTCATTATCCATGGTAGGTGCCACTTTCTTTTGGAATACATACAATTTTGTAGTGAGACTGTTGTTACACAACCATTTCCGTTTTAGGTCACTGTGCTTTGGTTGAAGCCTTCTTCCTTATTTCCTCAGCTAGTCCTTCATTGTAGTACTTAGGGAGGGGATCTTCTGACTCTTGTAAGGCTGCGAGCTTATCACATCGTATGCTTGACAGAATTTTGTTTATGTTCTTCCTCGCCTATAATTACCCGTAGTTGCTTATCTGCACACCCTTGTGCTTGTAGGGTTACTTCTGAACTAATATTTCGACTAACTTCCCAGTGGTACTCTCTTTTATTTCTGTAACACTCATACAATATCTTTATCTACCCCAACTCCTATCCAAATATTTCTCAAGGATCACGATGTCATAATTGTGAGGTTGAATTCCCCATATTGGGGTTCCCTATGCTTATCTTGCACGATATGCTGATTTTTCTGTATCCTCTTGTCTAGCCACAACTAGGCTCTTCCTCAATCAACTCATAACTACTCGCTGGCTCATTCCCATATCCATCTTTCATGTAATATTTCTTGGGTTATTTCCTTTTTCTTAACTTACCTCATGTACTGGCTCCTTATATATGAATAACATCTCGGGCAGGAACCCTTACTTCTTTTTCTTGATGTCGTGCTTACATAATGTTCTGGAATCATAGCATATCTGTAACATTTTAATAAGTGCAATGTCATCCCTTTCTCATTTTTATCGCATTCTTCCTTTATCAATCCATAGTTACTAGATCCACTTAATTCTAACTTAATGCCACATTCCATATTCACCCCTTTAGGGGAGTACTAAAAGATAGAGCTACGATGACCTGCCTATAGATGTTTTTTCCTCTTCATCTTTGGCGTCCATTCACATCATCCATGACCCTTACTCGCCTTGCAGTAATCCTTCTGTACCAAGGATAACAAACTTCCTTACTCGCGATGGTGACACTTAGTGTAACTGGCACACACTGTCCCTTAAGCTTAACGTTTCTCATATTGCTTGCTTTAGGGAAGCGTCTCCCTAAATGACCATTCTCTGAATTCATCATGGATCATCTTGTGTTGCCGATTTTACTATTCCCGGAATGCAATATGAAATTCTCATGATGCTGACTATTATCAAATTACTCAGTTCCTAACTCATGTTTAGTTTATCTTGTTCACCAATCCATATTGATTTCTATTACTTTGGGATCTAACGTTTCCTTCTGTTAATCACGTTAGAGTCGCGAACTTATTTTTCGAAATGAGGATGTGACTGTATTGCCTATACTCTTTTGTCGTCTTAAGGCACATCACCTCTCGTCTCTTTCTTCATTTAATTATAGATTTTGTAACACTCTACCTTTGCATCCATGTATCACATCTCACTCATAATGCTTCATTATCCCTCTTCGTACTTCCCTGCTAATATTTGTATATATCACTTTATTCTGAAAATTCGAACAAAAAATATTCGTTTGCTTTTAGCTCCCCTTACTCCATTCATTGGTTGTTCGAATTTCCAAACATTCTTTCTCTACTAGGGACGGGAGCCACACTAAGGACATATTTACCCATTCCAGGATTCCAGGACACGTCCTTGTAGTACTCATATCTCGTTGTACTATTTTAGAGTGCACCATCTACGTATCTCACAAGGAAATCCATAGCATCTTTGTAATATCCTTCGGAAATGTCAACTAATGCAAACCATCCATTACTCATCATAAGCAAGATTAAAAATTGAGTTTCTCTAACTCAACACTTCCACAACTATATCTCTTATCAATCGTTTTTCTGAATGTAGGCATCGTCTTATTATGAATAAGATAGAACTTCGAAATGAATTCTTATAAGTGAGCTCTACCGCACGATCTAGAGTAAGAAGAAAGAGTGACAGTCCTAAATTCCCTGTAGCCTCCTGATTATAAGTGTGGTGCACGACACACCCATAAACAAGACACTACTAGACACGTCTTGTAGACTTCCTAGGACAGAATTGCTCTGAGACCACTTTTGTCATGCTCCGAATCTGGGGGCGAGACCGGCACCCGATGCCTCATCTATCCTTGCGTACCAATTTGCGACTAAGGAACTCTGAACATGTGATGTCATACTTTGGCCATGGGACACATTGAAAGATACCTACGAATGCTGACTAAATATCAATATAAAGCTAGGCCGACAAGGACGTCATAACTACTACAGCTGGAAAACCAACAAAATATACATAAAAGGCCTACTAGCCCAATATACAGCACTAACTGATAGGATTTGTCTACAAGCCTCTACTGGTGGATATACTGTGATCGGAACAGGTCCCCCACCTACTCATAGCATATATACTTATATACACAAGATGTACAAAAATTTCTAGACCCGGCAACTCCGAAAGTCATGGAGCTTACCGATCAAGCTTAACTCGGGTAACACTTAATGAAGAGGTCTACCCGTCTGTCTGTATGAACGTGCACACATGAAATGCAGCGCCCCTAAAAAAGGGACGTTAGTACAAAATAATGTATCGAGTATGTAAGGCAATATACTTAAACTAAAACTGAACTGATGATATAATAAGTGAAAGCAACTGGAAGTCAAAGATAATCTGAAGATATGCTTACCTGCTGATACTGACTCAACTCTCTTAATATAGTAAGTAAAATAGATGTCCGACCCTATAAGGTTCGGTATATATATATATATATATATATATATATATATATATATATATATATATAAATACTCTGTCGTAGTAGGCTCACTCATAGGCGCTCGGCCATACTAGGCTCTGTATCTCGACCAATTTGGCTCGCTCATAGGCGCTCAACCACAGTAGGCTCGGTATATAACTTACCGTCTGATCAGAGATTTCCCAATAGGGGCCTTCCCATCGATTATAGCATGATGGTAATGAAAATATTGTAATACTGTATATATAGACTTTCTGCTCTCTTGACTAGAAAAAGGAAATACTCAATTGAATATACGTAAATTTGCGGGATATGAAAAAGAAGAGGAAACTTCTTCATTTGACTTATTAAGGCAACCAGAAAAGCTCTTTTTTCTCTGTTAAGCCAAAATCAAGAACCCCTTTTCCGGCAACTCTACTTTTGGCGCCGGTAACCACTGTTGGGTCGGTGAAAATATATTTTCAAAGAACTGACATATTCTTTAATTAACTAGAATAATCCGATTTTGGTTCATTCTGATTTTGTAATTGCAATCAAATCTTGATTTCAAGCATTAAAGTTACAGTTGATCAGAAAGATTTGGGTTTTAAGAGATTGATATAAAAGGACGTGACCTTTACTCAGACGTCGATCTCTCAATTTATTTACATATTCTTTTGTTTTATTATTACCCACTCAAAAAAATCGAATCTTTCCTTAGTGGGGTTTTAATTTCAAATTGTTTTGATCAATCTTTGATCCCATTATTTGCCGTTGGAATTGGTCAAACATCAAGACCCTTGTAGTTTTCAAGTTTTTATTTTGAAAGGTTTTGGCTATTTTGACCAGTACTGAAATCGTTGAAGTTCAGTTTACAATCCAACTTCAAAGACCATATTATAGGGTCACCGTCCAACACCAAGCCAAATTGAAGAATTGTTGTTGAGCGAATTGATTTTTCGGCAAAGTCCGTTCTTTCTTCTAGAGATTTATCAGTTTTTCAATTGAAAGTTCACCAGAGCACCAGACTTTTCGGCTTCCATCAGAGCAGCAGCAGCCAACAGATTTGGAAGCGCGTCCGGACATCTCCGAATGTGATCCAGGTTCCTGTCACGACCCGAAATCCCACCTTCGTGCCATGACTGCGTCTAACGTTGAACCCGCTAGACAAGCCAACGTTTGAACTGAATAAAACTCATTAACAACAAATACGAACAAGATAACTAAAATACAACATAGCACTTTCGAAATGAAACCCATAAACAAATCCCAGAACTGGTGTCACATACTCACGGACTATCTAAGAGATTACTACAAACAAAAGGTCTGAAATAAATACATAAGACTGTCTTTGAAATACAAAGTAAGACAGAGCTGAAAGTGGAAAGTAGAAGGTGACGTCAAGGCCCACGAACGTCTGCGGGTCTACCTCGAGTCTCCTGTGTGACTGAATGAGATGCTCCGATCGTCACTGATCTCTGGGTCCGGCTGCGTAGTCTGCACAACATAAAGAAGTGCAGGTGTAGCATCAGTACAACCGACCCCATGTACTGAGTAAGTGTCGAGCCTAACCTCGGCGAAGTAGTGACGAGGCTAGGACCAACACTACATATGTACCTGTGCAATTTTATATAATAGCAGGAAACATGGCAACAGAAATAAGCAAGTAAGACAGATACGGGGAGAACATGCTAGGGAGATAGGGTAACAGTATGCTAACATAGCAGTACAAGGTAATAAATGAAACGTAAAGTCAAGGCAGAAGTATAGCTTCTCAACATATAAAGAACAGGAAAGGCACGGCATGTCCCCTCGTGCATAACCTCACAGTCACTCGACACGGAATGTCCCCTCGTGCATATATAATAACACTCG
>ML259707.1:0-11472 GCA_005239495.1 Nicotiana undulata | reverse complement strand
CAGCAAAGTAATAAGGCCTAGTAGTCATAGAAACAATAATGAACATAGAACAATTAAGACATGGATCAATTAAATTAGAAACGGTGAAGGGATCATGTTTAACATAAAATTTGGTGGTGCATAGATACTCGGCATCTCACCTATACACCACACACATGCAAATTAACATAGCAATTTAGTCGGGATTCCTGTTCCCTCAAGTCAAGGTTAAACCAAGCACTTACCTCAATTTCGTAGGCCACTCACTGCTCGACTATAGCTTTTCCTTTAGAATCAAGCTCTAACTTGCTCGAATCTAATCATAATTAACTTAATATCATTAATTAATGCTAAAGGAACTAACATATAACTTTTCCTAAGTTTTCTCAAAAAAAAAGTGAAAACTCGACCCCAGGCCCGCTTGGTCTAAACTCGGGGTTCGAACCAAATTACGTTTACCCATTCACCCACGAACCTAAATATACAATTAGTTTCTAAATCCAACCTCAATTCGAGGTAAAAATTCGATTTTTATTAAATTCCCTAATTCTACCCAAACCCTTAATTTTTACCATGAAAGTTCATAATTTTTGCTTCAAAAGTGATGAAAAACAATGGGTAACTGAAAAAGTAAAGTTTAGAATTGATTACCAAAAACTTGGGGATGATATTTGGTTAAGAAATTCGCTCCTAGGGCTGTGAGGTTCGAAAATATGAAGAAGATGAAGTCTGCCCGTTTTTTAAAAGGGTTTTTATATGACTAGGCAGCAGGCCTATGCGTTCGCATCAGAGGGGCTGCGTTCGCGTAGGGCCTAGGCCTGATGGCCTATGCATTCGCACCTTATGGGCCGCGTTTGCAGAGCTTTAGCTCCAAGGGCCCTCCGCATTCAAGTTGAAGTAGTGCGTTCGCGTAGAAGGAAAGCCAGCGGCCCCCCAGATCCACTAACTCTATGCGTTCGCGGGGCCCTACCGCGTTCGCATAGAGAAAAAGGACCCCCACCTATTTTACTCTGTGCGTTCGCTCATAGGGGTGCGAACGCAATGACCAAAAAATGACACACCAGATACAGCAGAACTAGATGAAACTTTAAGTGCAAAAACTTCCTGTGGCCTATCCGAAACTCACCCGAGCCCTCGGGGCTCTAAACAAAACATGCACGTAAGTCTAAAACATCATACTGACTTGTTCGTGCGATCAAATCATGAAATTAACATGTAAATATATGAATTACACCTCAAAACTCATCATTTTCCTCAAGAACACTTAATGTTCATAACTTTTCAACTGGATGTCCGAATCACGTCAAACAAACTCTGTTTTTCACAAAATTTAACAGTTAACCTCTAAATACTATATAAATATGTACCGCGCTCCGGAACCAAAATACAGGTCCAATACCAATGATTTCAAACATTATTCTTTTCTTTATTTCATAAATTTTTCAGCAAAACAATTTCTTTCAAAAATTATTTTCTAAGGCTTGGGACCTTTGAATTCATTTCCGGGCATACCCCCGAGTCCCATATTTTACTATGGACCTCCCGAGATTGTCGGAACACGGATCCAGATCCGTTTACTCAAAATGTTGACCAAAGTCAACTATAATCAAATTTTAACTTCTAGAAATTACTATTTCTCATATTTTCACATAAAAGCTTTCCGGTTTCACGCCCCGAATGTGCACGGAAATCGAGGTATTTAAAGTTGATCTTTTTAGGGATATTAAGCCTAGAACAGAGTCTAAATTCATAAAATGACCCTTTGGATCATCACAATTTGTCTTGTCCATTCATCAGTGGGTGAATCTTTCTCTTTATTTACATAAATGTCATTTATTGACATTTATTGTTAGTTATATCTCACTTAATGTTCTTGTTGTACGATGATACGAAATCTATCTCATCCACCATTCATCCTTATACTTAGTATCTAGAGTTATTATCCTTAACTAGATTTAACCCTTCAATATACATATTAAATAATTTAACCGGAAATTATATTTTTTGTTCAAGCAATACTAAATAATAAAAAATTCGATCAAACCAAAATTGCTTATATGTTGATAAGTACTTTTAAATACTAAATACTTGTTAAGTAGTGGCGGAGCCACATTCAACCAAGGAGTCATCCCTATTCTAAGGTCTGAGAAAGGGCCGGACCACAAAGTGTCTATGGTACGCAGTCTTACCCTTTGTTTCTACAAGTGGCTGTTTCCACGGCGCGAACCCCTGACCTCATGGTCACATGGCAACAACATTACCAGTTACGATAAGGCTCCCCTTCAAGTTAAGGAGCTATGATATGTTTTTATTGATGAAGAATTGTGATCACACAAGGGGTCATTTTATGAATTTAGATTCCGTTCTAGGCTTAATAGTCCTAAAAAGGTTAATCTAAAATACCTCGACTTGCGCGCGCAGTCCGGGTGTGAAACCGGAAAGCTTTATGTGAAAATATGAGAAATAGTACTTTCTAAAGTTAAAATTTTATTATAGTTGACTTTGGTCAACATTTTGAGTAAACAGACCCGGAACCATGTTCTGACGATCTCTGGAGGTCCGCAGTAAAATATGGAACTCGGGCGTATGCCCGAAAATGAATTCCGAGATCCCAAGCCTTAGAAATCAAATTTTGAAAGAAATTGTTTTGCTGAAATATTTATGAAATAAAGAAAAGAATTAATGTGTGAAACCATTGTTATTGGGACCGTATTTTGGTTCCGGAGCCCGATATAGATTTGTTATAGTATTTAAAGGTTAACTGTGAAATTTGGTGAAAAACGGAGCTTATTTGACGTGATTCGGACATCCGGTTGAAAAGTTGTGAACTTTAAGTGTTCCTGAGGAAAATGATAAGTTTTGAGGTGTAATTCATAGTTTTACATGTTATTTTCGTGATTTGATCACACGAGCAAGTCTGTATGTTGTTTTTAGACTTGCGTGCATGATTTTTTTAGAGCCCCGAAGGCTCAGGTAAGTTTCGAGTAGGTTTTAGAGTGTTAAAAGTTGGAAAACCACTGCTGGTGCACCAGTTCTGGTGTGCCCGCACCTGCGAGCCTAGGGCCGCAGGTGTGAGTCCGCAGCTGCGGTCCAGCCCATCCCCTTTCCCTTTCACAGATGCAGACACAGTTCCGTAGAAGCAGTTCCGCAGGAGCGGATTCTCCTCCGTTGTCACGACCCAAAATCCATAAGGTCGTGATGGCACCAGACACCACTGTCAGGCGAGCCAATCATTAAATGGTTAAGTTGAATTTCCTGTTTTAGCATTTTTGAAATCATTACCCTTCACTTTATTACATAATAACTGAATAAAATCCTCTAAGTAAATACGTTAGTCTAATATTCCATTTTAATAAAATACATCCCAAACACATCCCACCACCCGGTGTCACAAGTGCATGAGCAAATTACTAAGAATTAAACAGATACTACAATGCTTGTCCGAAATACAACTTGACAAGGAATTTAAAATAAAAATAAATACATCTGAGGGAGACTCTATCAGCTGCGGATCGCCTCAGGATGATGCAGCTCGCCTAAGTCTCCACGTCAGCCACATTGATGTGAAAGTGCTTGTTCAATAAAAGGTAACAACCCGACCGGTCGTTTTGAGCTCTAGCGCGTCGTTCAACAGTTTGAGGTCATGAGCAACTTCGTTTCAGGTATTATGACCCGTAGACGTGGTCGGAGTTGAATTTCGAGAAGTTCGGAGTCAAATTGGAAAGAAAATTCATTTCAGAAGCCTTAAGTTGGAAGGATCGACTAAGACTGGAATTTGGAGTAAACGACCTCGGAATCAGGATATGACGGTTCTAGCAGGTTCGTATGATGATTTCGGACTGGGGCGTATGTCTGGATCGGGTTTTGGATAACCCGGGAGCGTTTCGGCGTATATTGTGGAAGTTAGCATTTTAGAATGAATTTCATAAGTCTGGGTTGAAGTGCATTTCGGTGTTATTCATGTCCGTTTGGGATTCTGAATCTGGGAATAGCTCCGTATGGTGATTCTGGAGTTGGGAGAGGAATCGGAAGTGAATTCGGAGGTCCGTAGGTCATTTTGAAGTCATTTGGCTAAATATTAAAATTTGAACGTTTTTGAGAAGTTTGACCGAGAGTTTGACTTTTTGAATCGGGATCGGATTCCAATTCCGAAAGTTGGAGCAGTGTAAGGTCAAATATGACTTGTGTGCAAAATTTGGGGTCAATCGGACGTGATTTGATAGGTTTCGGCATCGGATGTAGAAGTTTGAAATTTCAAAGTTCATAAAGCTTGAATTGGAGTGCGATTCATAATTTGGACGTTGTTTGATGTGATTTGAGGCCTCGAGTGAGTTTGTATCATGTTTTGGGACATGTTGGTATAATTGGTTAAGGACCCGAGGGCCTCGAGTGGATTTCGGAAGGTTAACGGAATGAATTTCGGATCAAAGAGTTGCTGAAATTTTCTGCAGAAAGCTGTTTTGACAGCAACTAGTGCAATCGCGGAGCTGAATTTGAAAGCTTATATCTCGAAATCTATAAGGAATCTGAAAATTTGTAAAACATAAAAGTTGTATCCCTTGCATTTTAGTTTCCAGAAAGTTAAATCATTCATGATTTAGACATTTGATTAGAAAGTTATGATCGATTGAAGATGGATGGTGAAGCAGTTTCGACAGAATTTACTGATGCATGGAGCCGAATTTGGAAGCTCATATCTCGGAATATATAAATAGGTATATGGTGTATAACCTATCAAATGAAAGATCTTCGAGTCTAGTTTCTAAATCGTCAAACCTTTTGTCATTTGGATATTTCTACAAGGAGTTATGGGTGTTTTAACAAAAGGTGTACAACAAGAGAAAATTATAATAGGATGTACAACCTGCACAGCACAAGATACAACTCGATGAAGCCTGGGCAGATTATTTTAAACACGAGTTTTTGCCCATTTCATTCCTTTATTTCACTTGGCTTGGACGATTTTGGAGAGCTCAAGGAGGGATTTTCACCAAGCAACACTAGGTAGGTTATTTCTTCCTATTTTTGAGTTAAATATGTGATCTTACATGGATTTAGACATGAAAAATTAGTATAAATTTGGGATTTTTGGGGAAGACCTAGAATTTGAAATTTTGGAATTTTACCATGAATTGGAGCATGAAAATTAGAGTAAATTGTATATTTGAGTTAGTAAAGCTATGGGTAGAATTTATCTTCGAGAAATTTCGAAATCCAGGCACGTGGGCCCGAGGACATTTTGGTCAACTTTTTTGAGCGGAGTTGGGAACTTATATAATTTGAATTGTTATGAGTATTAGAGTGAATTTTCATTGAATTGCCCGTTATTTGACTAGTTTTGGGGCGTTGTGCATCAAGTGGAGTCGTCGGAAGGGCTTGGAAGCCGATTATGGAATTTCGGAGCGAGGTAAGTCTCCTTTCTAACTTTGTGAGGGGGAATTATCCCCATAGGTGAATCAATTAATTATGTGCTACTATTTTCAGGGGATACGTACGTACGAGGTGACAGGAGTCCTTGCGTAGCTACTATTATGCTTGTGTCCGGGTAGTCTAGGACCCACTAGCATGCCTTACGTGTTGTACTTGTGATCTTGCCAATAATATTAGACTGTTAATGCTATCGAATTAGTAATTGATTATCTACGAAGGTTAGAGTTTACTTTTCTTAATCATTTAGAAAGAGAATTTTACCACTTTCTTGAGTAACTGCTTTATTGATAAAAATGTGAACTTATTGTGTGAATATGTGTATCTATGGGTTCCTGAGTCGCATGTATGATTCGCGAGCAGGATAACCCTATTATTTATATATGACCGCGTCTCATGATCGATTCGAGAGCAGGAGAAAATAGATGGGCAGTGCATATTTTATTATTGTTGGTTCGCGTCGTTCGACCCTCGACATTTCTTGCGCATGATAATTGTTGCGTATTTTCTGTAATTATTAACTGCTTATTGGCCTATGAAGTTATAAATTGCCAATTGAAATGACGCAGATTTAAAGTGTTAAATGTGAAAGAAGTTGATATTACTTATCCCTCATTTTATTAAATTGCCTATGATATTCCTGCTTAGTGTCTCACTTGATTATACTAAATTGACTTCTAGCAAGGGTCTAATTCGACCTCTAGTCACTACCTCTCTGAGGTTAGGCGGGATACTTACTGAGTACACGTTGTTTTCGTACTCATGCTACACTTGATGTGCATTTTTATTGCACAAGTACTTTCACAGCGATGTGGCTGGCTTGGAGACTTAGGCGAGCTGCATCATTTGGAGGCGATCCGCAGCTGACAGAGTCTCCTTCAGATGTATTTATTTTTATTTTAAATTCTTTGTCCAATTGTATTTCGGACAAGCATTGTAGTATCTGTTTAATTCTTAGAAATTTGCTCATGCACTTGTGACACCGGGTTCTAGGATGTGTTTGGGATGTATTTTATTAAAATGGAATATTAAACTATCATATTTACTTAGCAGATTTTATTCAGTTATTATGTAATAAAGTGAAAGGTAATGATTTCAAAAATGCTATAACAAGAAATTTAGCTTAACCATTTAATGATTGGCTTGCCTGACAATGGTGTCCAGCGCCATCACGACCTTATGGATTTTGGGTCATGACAACTTGGTATCAGAGCACTAGGTTCCCTTAGGTTTCACGAGTCATGATCAAGTCTAGTAGAGTCTTGCGGATCGGTACGGAGACGTATGTACTTATCTTCGAAAGGCTACAGCGCTGTAGGAGTACTTCCCTTCTTGATTCCTCATCGTGCGATTTGATTCCTTTGAGGCTTATGCCTACATTTATTCTTACTCAATCTTATCGTCGTGAAGTGCTTGCTATAAATCGGGAATTGAGGAATTGTAATGGTACCTCAGATGTTGTGCGGGATGTTTCTCCCTGTGAAGTCGATTAGGCTATTGTCGTTGCTCTGCGGAAGGATATTATGTTTTTCATATCAGTATCTGTGTTTCTGAGAGCTTTGAGGCTATGCTCAGCTCATTATGATTGGTCACCACACGATATCGGCGTAGTGATGGGAAGCTTGCCCATATGTTGGGGCAATGAATGACTTGAAAAAGGGGTCTTAGTATTTTAGTTCTGGCGGAGGAAGGGCGATTGGACTATGAATGTTCAAGTTTGGGTGACAAAGTAGTAAGACTTGGTGTTTTCAAGTGAGGTGGAGTATTCACCTGTGATGTGATATCGTCGTCTTTGATCGAATAGAATGTGTTAAGTTCGTCGGTGCTATAGTTTCTTCGGTTGCATGGGGTCAGAGTATTGTGAAGAAGTATTGAAGAAGCGGTTGTCAGAGATCGTGGTCTGCGGTGGTTCAATATTGAATAAGTATTTATAATGAATGCGGCTCGAGAAAGATGATCTTCGGGAAGGCCTAAGGTTGTGGTGATTTGCTGGTTTAAGTGCTACAGAGAATGATATTGAATTGAGGCAACAACTGGGCAGCATACGATGAAGGAAGATATGTGAGAAGTGCTAGGTAGTGGTTCCATTTCTAGGAGGCCAGGTGTAAGAAGCGGAAGTTGAGAAGTCGCGTAGAGGGGGAGTTTGACAAAAGTGGGAGAGCGGCAGCATAGTGGTGAATTAGAAGATATTGTAGCGCATTTAGTAGATGTCCATGAGGAGCGGACGGACTGGTAAAGTTGGTGAATGAGAATAGGCTTAGGATGGGGTATTGATGTTGTAGAGAGTGTGCAGTACAGCATCGCTGGAAAGTGTTAGATGTAATTTCCACAGGTGGGTTAACTCCTGTGAGCAGGTTAGCGGTCGTGGGGTTGGAACAAGTTTCTGCGAGGAATTTTAGTGGTTATTCGGTAGGAGGTCGAATATGTGAATGATGCTAGAGAATTTGAGTATTCAGGGAGTGCTAATAGAATAATTTAGGAGGATTTGACGGATTTGTTGGGCAAGATCATGTCAGCAAAGAAGAAAGAATTTCGGTGGGGTCCAGAGTGGTGCAAAGAGTAGCTTCAGGCTAAGTGGGAGAGTTCCACTGCCTGCGATTGGGTTGCAGGATTATATTCTCATGGGGTCGCGGATTATCGGTGTATTGGCGAGTTATTACAGCTAATGGGAAAGGGGTAAAATGGTAATTGTGCATGGGATTTGATAAATGTGTGCAAAAGTTGGCCCTATTGAACCAGGGTTAGGCTTTGGAAGATTCAGAATTTATGCTTAATGCATAGGCGAGTTGTAAGGGTAGTGACTGAGTCACGTACTTCATTGAGAAGGCGTTCATGTGCTAGAAGAGCCTTGAAGTTGATTGTATTCGGGGCCAGTCAGAGTGGGTGACTCTCAATAGTGGTCCTAATGAATTTGAAGTTAAGAATGCGGTGTTTAAGGGTTTCAGGTAGCAGTATGATTAAGAATCGAGCTTCTGCATCGTAATTCCTGAGAAAGGGAAAATGGTTGGAGTGTTCTATGTTATTTTCAGCGTGCAGAAGAGTATTGGAGGAGTGAGAGAAATAAACTCCGGATTATAGAAAGATTATCAGGAGGGTATGAGACGGTTGGTGGGATTGAGACAGCGTGGTCTCATGAGTCAAGGCCACTCGGGATGAGTGAGGGTTGAGTTTGTTTTGAGTTGAATGGGGTTACTATTATTTCTGAGGCAATTAAGGATAATTAAAAGGAAGATAGATTGGTTAGCCATGGTTGAAATGGCACATGTACGGCAGTGATCAGTTTTGTTAGTGTGATTAAATTATGCATGTGGTTTGTGCCAGTGTGTGCGAGGCTTGTCGGCCGCCGTAATAGATCATAATTGGAAGCATTCAAGTATTATGGCTTGTCAGGTGTAGGCGGATCTCGGAAGGATCATGGGGGTATAGACTACTCCCTGAGGATTTGCCTGTTTTGTGATTATGAGAATTCACTTGTGTATTGTTACGGTTCTCTTGAATTGAGGTAAGTAAAAGGTTTCTATATGATGAAGTGTTCACCCTATTAGTGGTTCAGAAGTTATGATGGAATTCTTGCGCCATACCATATTGGCATGTTAGGTGTAGTAAACGGTATGTAAGAGGAAGTAAGGATCGAGATTGCGGTTCAGTGTTAACAAGGATGACATGAGCTCGGATGAGCGAGAAAAAGGGATTTGGATGTTTAGAGTAAGCTGGTGTTGTCTTCAGTGTCACCTAAGATCGGTGTTTGATGAAAGAGGCTTTGCATCATGGTTATGGGTTCTTGATTTGTTTTACAACGGCAGTATGGTCGGCGGTATGGATGTGCAGACTTGTTATCCTATGTGGAAAGATGTGGGAGAATGACCGCGGGAAGATCGTATAAGAGTGACATGTATTCACTTATTGAATTGAAGATTTAGATTGAGTATAAGGAAGTTTAATATTGCTTATTTGAGAATTTATGCCTAGAAGGCGTCCAATTCATCTTTGTTGTGGATTGTGGGGTGTTGTCCTCGCTATGACGGTTGCTCTTGGGTGTTATGAGAAAAGTGGTGTATATAGCCTAGTTCGGTGCGAGCAGAATCGTCTTGGGAGTTGTGAAATGGCTTGATAAACTTTCTATGTGATGATTTTCTTCGTAGTAATGATGTTATGCGAGCAGGAGAGCTCTTGCGATTCAGAGTATGTATATATCGCACCTAAGTTGTGCTTAAGTTTTGTAGCATATGGCTCTATCAGTCTCCTCAAGATGGTATTATGCACTTAGCGTGCTTGTGACCGATATTCAGTAATTTGTAATAATGAGCAATCTAGCTCGGTGTGTATCTCTTTATGTGAATGTTATGATGGGAACGGGTGGCACGCTGCCACATGTATGTTATTTGAATTGGGTTGCACGTCGCAACAATGTGACGTTGAGTACGGTTCCCTATAATTATTTTTCTTGTGTTTTACTTCCTATTTTCTGAGCAAAGTTAATATTAGTTGCATGAGTCGAGTAGTCCCTTCATGGGTCATTTCCCATATGTATCATGTTCGAGTTGTGGCCTATTGGCACATTGTGGCATCGTGTGAGACTGATGGTCATGTCTGGGGGTGATTTGTTGACTGAACAATTCATACTGGGTGAGACGAGATTTATGGATTAGGGATCGGTGAGATAAGATTATGTGAAGTATATTACAGGACAAATACCAGTATTTGGGTAGTAATGATGTAACGACCCAACCGGTCATTTTGTGTGTTGGGACTCCGTTCCCGTAAATGACTTTTTCCATAGCGACTACTCATGCCTTATTATTTGTGGGGGGGCAGGTAGTTCGAGATTCAGAAGTGATTTGGCCAGTTCAGGAACACTTGGTTCCTGAAGGCTAGCCTATTTGGCTAATTTTGGTTACGAGCAGCATTTTGAGCAAACGACCTCGGAATCGAGTGCTGACAGCTCCAGCAGCTCCGAATGACGATTTCAGACTTGAGCTTATGTTCGGCTCGGGTTTCTAATGACCCGGGAGTATTTCGGCACCTGAATTAGAATTCAAGATTTCATAAGATTTAGAATTCAGCCTGGAATTGGACCTCATGATATCATGGTCCGAATGGAATTCCGGAATTGGCAATAGTANGCCATTGAAATTTTCTTGAAAACTTAAGTTTGAAACTAAGGGGTTTTGGAGAGTGATTTCTAGTTTGGATGATGTTTTGAGTGTTCTGAGGGCTCGAGCGAGTCCGTCTTATGATTTGGGACTTGTTGGTATAATTTGTCGGAGGCTCGGGTGGGCCCAATCGGGGCCAAAAACCAGCAATTAATAGCTGGTGGGGGACTATTTCTGGTGTTACCGCCCCTACGATCCATCAGCCGCAGGCGCGAGGCTCGCACCAGCAGCCAATCCATCGCAGGAGCGGCCTAAGTCGCAGGGGCGACCCTTCCTCTCGCTGGCGCGGCTCCGCAGGAGTGGACAAAAGTCCGCAGGAGCGACCTTCCCCAGGGCCCAGGCCAATCGCAGGCACGGCCAATTTCACGCAAGTGCGAGTCCGCACCTGTGATCTAAAGTCCGCAGGAGCGACCTCCCCCAGGGCCCAGACCAATCGCAGGCGCGGCCAATTTCATGCAAGTGCGAGTCCGCACCTGCGATCCAAAGGCCGCAGGAGCGAGAACTGCTGGGCAGTTCTATAAAAGGCCCACTCCGTTAATTTTCTTCCCAAACTCGTTTTTCCTCCATTGTTAAGACCCCCAAGAGCTCCAGATCAGTGTTAGCAAGTGATTAACTCAGGTAACTGATTCTTTGGCTTCCCGCATGTTTATAACTTCAATTCTTGAGGAATTCCACTTTCATAAATCAAGAAAATTCATAAGAGGGTTTGGGAAAAATAGAGGATTTTTGGGAAAATTTAAAATCTGATTTTTGAGCTATTATAGGATGATTAATTGAGTTAATCTTGATCTTTAGACAACGTATAGCACATTTCTTCAAGAATCGTAATTTTCTGGACGCCGAGGCTCGTAGTTGAAAACACCAATTGAGAGCCATCGAGGGTAATTTGGAGGATTCGTGTGTCTTGTCGATT
>ML259704.1:3755-21385 GCA_005239495.1 Nicotiana undulata | reverse complement strand
CTAATGGTGGTGGAAGATGGGTGAAAGTGAAGAAAACCCGAAATTTGGAGTATTTAAGAGGCCCGCCGACAGGGGTTTCCACACCTGCGACCATAAGACCGCAGGTGCGATCTCGCGCCTGCGAGAAAATGATCGCAACTGCGAAAAAGGGCCTGGGACCCTGGGCTCGCACCTGCGGGGTTGGGAGCTGCACCAGCGGTCCCGCTCCTTCGGAATTTTGCTCGCCCCTGTGGAAAGGTCGCACATACGATGGCCTGGACCGCACCTGCGGTCACGCGCTTGCGGCCTGAGTCTCGTGCCTGCAGACTTTGGGCAAGGGGGCTGGGGATCGCACCTGCGAGGCTGGGACGGCAGGGGCGGTCCCGCACCTGCGGCTGGGCAACCGCACATGCGGTCACACCAGCTGTTGTGCACCAGCAGTGGTTTTTGCTTGTTTTTGGCCTCGCGCGGGGTCCGGGAGGCACCTGGGCCCACCCGAGCCCCTGTCCAAAAATACCAACAAGTCCCAAATCATTAGACGGACTTGCTCGAGCCCATGGAATACTCAACACGACGCTAAAACTCAAAATCACCCCCCAAAACCCCTGAATTCAAAACTTAAGAACTTTGAAATTTTAGAATTCACTTCAACGCGCCGAACCGGCCTAAACCACTCGGAATGACTTCAAATTTTGCAGATAAGTTACAAACGACACAACGGAACTATTCCCGATCTTGGAATTTCATTCGGACCTTGGGAACATAAAATCACCTCTCAAGCCACATTTCAAATCCTTTAGAAATCCCACAAGTTCATTAACTCCAATTTTCCTCACTTGGATCCGAAACCAATCAAATCAAACCCGTTTTACACCAAATCTCACAGTTAGGACAAACAACATATAATAAACCTGTTCCGGACTCCGGAACCATAGCACGGGCCCAATAACAAGGTTTTCACATAATTATTCACTTTCACATTCCTTTATTATTTTCAGAAAACAATTATCTTTAAAAATTCATTTCCCGGGCTTGGGGCCTCGGAATTCGATTCCGGGCATACGCCCAAGTCCCATATTTTCCTATGGACCCTCCGGGACCGTCACATCACGGGTCCGGATTCGTTTACCAAAAATGTTGACCAAAGTCAACTTTATTCAATTATTCAATTCAAAAATCCCATTTTTATCAAATTTTCATATGAAAGCCTCCCGGCTACCTGCCCGGGCTACGCACGCATATCGAGGTGAGATTAACGGAGGCTTTCGAGGCCTCGGAATACAGATTTAGCTGGAATTACTTAGGATGACCTTTTGGGTCATCACAGCCACATTGGGCAGTTTTATGGCCGCGTCCCAGTTTTTGAGTATAGTCATACGAGCCTGAGAAGCTTAAGTTTGAGCCAAGGAGAAGATTGTATATGGTGGTGAAATTGAATAGTGAAATGCATGAATTCTGAGAGTAATACAAATCTTTGATTCGAGGAATTTAGTTTTTTTAATAAAGAAAGGTACAACCTCTAATTTTCCTCCTATACAATAAGTACTTAATTACTTAGCCAACCAACTTGTCTAAATATAGCATGTTCCAATTTCACATGTTGCACAATTCTACACCTATAGAAAGGAGTGAAAGATATTGGCAATGTGGGAGAGATTGAATGTTGCACTTGACTTAACCCGAAAAATTAATGCATAAGGTAAATCAAGTAACTGTTAAAAGGATTTAACTTATATAAACTAAGAACAAAAAAATTATATTGTTAGTGTATTTTAACTTATTATAGCATGTAGCATGCTTTATTGCCAGGTTACAAAGGTCATATTTAAAGGACAGTCACTTATAGGTAGTTATCTTTTAGGTGACATGATAGGGTAATTTTTTTTACACTGACAATGTATAAAAGCTAAACTCTTGTTCAAAGTAATGCAAAAATACAACAACTCAATCCCTCAACTACAGTGGGACAAATTAACACCCTTATGCCACACATGCTAGGAATGGGTAAACTAAGAATAGAAAGTGTGTCTAGCTCTAATACTATGTTAAGAACACAAATATTGACTCTAATTTAATCCCAAAAGCTAACTTATGTAGTGAAGATTATCTAATGCTATATAAGTATAGACAATAACTCATTCCCTTAATAAGTATGGCACACAATAACATAAAGATAGTGGGTGTTACAGAGGGATGCCTTTGGTAGTTTGTGGAGAAAAGATAGGGGCATTCTGTTGAATTTGAGGAACCAAAATGAATAGCAGAGGAAAGGGATATGAAGAGATGCAAATAGGAATGATAGTCACGTATTACTCTCTTGACTTAATCTATGATGCTTATTCTACTTTTTTCAGTTCTCATTTTTCTATGCCATGGAATCTGGATCAACCCACTACATGGTTGAGGCTCAAGTTGCCATAATTGTCCCACAGTAAAGTGGTCTACTAACAAGTGCTTAGATATCAACACAAACAAGCTTCCAAAAGCTGAAGGAGATGGCATCCCACTAAATTAGTAACATTATAGCTGCAAGCTCTGCAAGTGCATTGGTATACATTGGAAAATAAAATTTTCTCTATGACAAAGTCATGTTCACATACACAGAGAAAGTAAATCATTGATTCTAGATCTTCTCTAAGATAATTTGTGGATAATGTATGAACCAAAAAATAGATCTTGGTTTTATACAATTAGATTTATTGGAAAGTAGGGTTAATCATAACCAATATCAATATTCAATGATAGATCTAATATTCTATCATGAATATTCAATGAGAAGCAATGAAGAAAACAACTTGGAAGGATAATTGAGCAATAATAACTTGAAAATGTAAAGGAGGGTAATAAATAACTTTCAGACAGTAGATATAAATAACTTTCAAATAGTAGATAAGATAAAGATAACCTGACAGAGATGAGTTCCCAGATGTTTCCTTGATAATTACAGATGATAGTGAACAATCACATATTTTGATCCTTCTTGGATCGGAAGAGGGGAGTAATATATCGAAAGTGTTAAGTAAAACTTTGTTTATATTCAATAAAGTGAGAATCTTGTACAAAAAATGTTGGTGAATTCTTTTACAAAAAGTTCCAATCGCCTTATTATAAGAGAACATGGACCGGAAAACCCTAGATAGTACAACAAAAGGGAATCCATAGAATATTCCCTAGGGAATCTAAATTCTAAAGTTGGCCATCACTTCATATCTAGAATGAATACTCGTCCAAGTCCTCGTCCTATACTTAGTCACTTCGACCTCGGCAACATTTTATCCTTCACATTTGACCTCAATCTTTTGGAGTCATCATGACACGTCACCACCATCATAGGCTTTATTAGCATTGACTGGGTCAAATACACCAAATGAAGTTTTCACCCATACAGTTAGTCCCTCCGCTTATTGAGGCCGTCCTTAGGGATGAGATGGATAATTGGTCATCGTTAGAGGCAGGCGGTGTGGAGTTATGAGAGCCACATGTTTTGAATTTGTGTCGTCTTGGTTTTCCTGAGTTACTTTTGGAAGGAACCTGACATAGTTGAGGCGTGACGTCAGGCATTAAAGTGACATATGTTCCCGATGTGTCACGCCATAACACTCATAGCTTTCCGATTGGCTCTGTCGTATCGACTGCGGCTGCAATCATAACGAATTGATTCGAATACCGAGGGTCCTCCTTTAAAAGAGGGGCTGATTGCCGCCTTTTGAGTTTTATCCTTCATTTTTGCTACCAACGCCTCCTTTAACTTCTCCTTTATCTTCTTACTTTGTCAACCTACTTCTAAGGTTTTTTCTATTCCCATAAATTTCTTCCACCCCCTTTCCATTTCTTCATAAACATGTCTAATTCTCCTTCTGGTGCTCACGACGAAGACGTCCCAATGTGAGTGAGGGAGCTCTGGACAATACTCTAGCTATTACGGCCTCCGTCTGTAGGGAAGATGCCTCTGTCGGTGTTAAAGCATAGGCTATTCCCTCGGTTGATGAGATAGTTCTTCGAAATCCTGATTTGAAACTGTACTTGCAGCGGCAGCCAGATGCGGTGGTTGAGGCCTTTCGGCCTTCCTTAACGGCAGAGCATTTGGCAGAATTTTAGGCCAAGTATGGTATTCCCAACTAGGTTGGGCTTGTACCAACGGGCGATGAGGAAGTGTACACTCACCGTCCAGGGTATTGAGCCCTTTACGCGTACCCCTTCACTATCAGCTATTCTTTTCCTCTTTCTTCTTTAGTGGAGGAGAGTCTGTCCAGCTCAACTTGCACCCTTGAGGTATAAAGTAATAAAGATGTTGTCTAAGGTCGCCGAGTTGGCCGGCGTCGAGGTCAATCTACGGCACTTCATGGACCTGTATATGCTCAACATCTATACGGGCACAATGTTGAACATTCTCCATCGTGGAGGCAAATCCATGGTCGTTAGGACGGACGACAAGGGTAGTCCGAAATTTGGCTCGACTTCTTCTTCGTCAAGACTAAGTCCATAGTGGCCGATGTCAGGGACTTCTCGGAGACTTGGAACCGCGCCCGCAAGAACTTTTACTCGCTCTGTCCCTTTATATGATCATGTGTGTTTGATTTTTCTTATTGACTCTTCTTGTCCTGCAGCTACTGCTCGGAGCCTGCAGGTCGTACCAAAACTTACTGACTGGGTCAGGCATGTTCATCCTCGTACTACAAGAATTCAAGATTGGCCTAACTTTTGGCAAAAGTACGAACCGGCTCCTCTCCCGATAGGTAACATTGGTATGTTGTCTTCAGCTGACATTGTATTATGAGTTCTTCAATCTTTTTGCATTTATCCTTATGCTTCCTTCTAGGTCCTGCCAAGAAGAACCCGACATATTTTAAGAAGAGGAATGGCGTCGCTTCCTCCATTTCTGCCTCTACTTCAACTGTTGCGTCTGTCCCCCCTGTCTCCTTACCATGTTACGGACGCTGATGTTCCCACGTGCGGCACATGCTTGAGGCCTCGGAAGAGGAGGTCCGTAGATGGGGGAGCTGGTGTGCCTACGGTGGTTGACTTGTCTGAATCTTCCCCCGAGGCTGAGGTGCAAGATGTTGCAACAACTTTACTCGATAGGGATGTAGAGGTTGCCCCATAGATTCCTCGATTGGAGAAGGCTAATAATGCGGCTTCTTCTCGGTCCGAAGGGGACGAAGCCATCATGTATGACTCTTTCAAGGTTCCCTTAGTGCTAGGGGGCACCATCCGCCGAACAAGCCTAGGAAGCTTCCTGGCTGATAAGGGAAAGGGAAACTGCCGGCCGAGCAGGATAGAGAGTGGAATGAGTCCATTAGAGAAGAATCCCCCTCTGACTTTGATCCCGAAGAACATGAGATGATTTATAGAGAGATGAATCAAATCGAGGTGAGAGTAGAGGGAGGGTCGAGGACGATCACGATCCCGACGCATCACGACCTGCTTAAAAATACTAGGGACGTGATTCAGACATTCAACCCATTCTATTTTGATGCTGAGCATCAGACTCTCGGGGAGTTGAGTGGAAGCACTCTATCCAAGAGCATCGTCGGCCTTGTTCTCAGGATAAGTCATTTGCTTTTCTTCTCGGCTTTGGTTCGCTCTTGAATCTTACCTTGTTTCCTCTTTTTCCTTTATGTGTAGGCCGCAATCCTGGAGATCGAGAGTGTGAAGATAGAGTATAGAGGGAAGCAGGTTTACTACAAAACGAGTATGAAGTTTGAGGAGTACCGAGGGCGGTACAAGGAGGCTTAGAGGAGGCTCCGCCAGGGGGTGACGTGACCGCCCTGAGGGAGGAGCTGAAAAGGAAAGATGAAAAGCTACTCGCATCCGTAGAGTGGGTCAATGCTCTGGAAGGGGAATTGAAGAGGAAGGATGGGGAGCTTGAACTAAGTAGGGGCGTTGAGGCTTAGTGTTGCGATCTCAAAGGCCAGGTCGACCAGCTGCAAGATTGGTCAGATGAGCGTTAGTTTGAAGTGGATGGGCTCGTGGGAGGTAGCTGATAAGTAGAAGCTATTTGAGGAGGCAGAGTCTTCTCGAAGACAAGCTCGGAGGAGATTTTCCCTTTTCGAGCTGACTAATAGAAGTCTCTGTTCTGATAGGGATAATATTCAACCAAAAGTTAATGCTAAAGAGGCTCAACTCGAGGAAAGGATTGGTGAACTGGAGAAGGAGAATGCCGAACTGCACGAGCGCACTTCTGCTGCAAAGAATGAGAATGTGGAGCTTCTTGAATGGTCCTCCACTTAACGTGATTCTAAATTCTCGTCTGTTCTGCGAGAATAGGTTGAGAAGTGGATTCTTGCTGAGGCACGTGTAGAGGTGGTCTGAGAGTTGGGCCAGACGGGCTTCGTTTATGAGACTGCCTTGGAGGAGGCTCGAATCAAAGCTCGTGATGCCCTATTGGCTTGTGGTTAAGACCTTGACACCCTTCGTCCTGATGCAGAGGGTGATGGTGAAGAAGATCTTCCTGATCTTGAGGACATAACCTGTTGTGACTCTGCTTTTGGCCGAGATGATAATGAAGTAGGTGGCGGAGACCAAGGCGAAGGCGGTTGTTAGGTATTCCACGCTTAATTTTGTTTAGCCCTTTGTACGCTTCTTTCCTTTTTGGTTGGCTTCCTCGTGCGCCTTGTAAATAACTGTATCTAAATATATTAAAGTCAATTTTTGTTTTATGCGTACCTTCTCTCTCCTTATTTGGAGTTTCTGTAGTTGTGCGTTTTTTAATAGATTTTTTGTTTCTTCTTTGTTGTTTTGGATTTACTTCAGTGTTCCTCCCTTTCATTATATCCAAAAGCATGCACGTCAAGTTTTCCAAGGTGCTTGTCTATTTTTAACAATTTATAGCGCCTTAGTTGTCGAGTCGAGCGCATAACTTCGTTAGACGAGGTCGTTGTGTTGAGAACTTTTTTCTTGAGTTGGTCGAGAGTTAAACCCTTCGATTAGGGTGATTGCGAGGTCCAGGAGAGTACTTCGACGCGATCGAGGATGCACACTCTGGGTCGCGTGTGACGTGGGACCGGGGGACTCTACTCAAGCTGGTCGTGAATGCCCTTTGTGTAAGTGTGGAGTGGCCATGAGCCAAGGAGTTCCGTTCGAGCTGGTCGAACCTATACCCTCTTTATTGAGACATGGGCAGGGGCCTAAGAGTTTTGTTCGAGTTGGTAGAACATAACATTCTTAGTTGAAATGTGGCCATGTGCCGGGGAGTTTTGTTCGAGTTGGTCGAACGCATCTCCTCTTAATTGATGGACTTAGGAGAACATTTCTAACAAACATGTATCTCATTCATTTTAATCACATTTTATATCTAATACATCACTTTGCTCTGAGGCATGTTTGGAGAAAATAACAAATTTTGGGTGTTGGTTGGCGTTCCAGTCCCAGTCCTAGTCGTAGTACATCTCATCCCTTTATTATTCGACTCGGATATTCCTAAGGAGTCGGGAAACAAAATGCATCCGTCCCCACGTACTGAGCCTCGAAATGTCTCGTTCGTTGCCTCGTTAAAAACCTCCTTGAGAAAACCCTGTGGGACAAAACTCAAGTGAGGGAAAAAGAGTACAACTTAAGGGTTTAGAAGTTGATGTGCTTGAGGTGGATGATGTCCCAATTGTTCGGTAGCATATTTCCTTCTAATGCCTCCAGTTGGAATGACCCTTTGTCTGCTCTGCCTACGATTTTGTATGGTCCGTCCAAATTGGCTCATAATTTCCTTTTTCGGGAGTCTCTTCCTACTTGGGTCTTGTCCTTGAGCGTGTAGTCCACGACTTTGAGTAACCGTTAGTACGTTCTTCTTGATGCTTCTGTACGACCATTTTTACATACGCCATGTCTATTCGTTATTCAACTTCATCAAGATCTTACCTTTTGTCCTAGTCGTTGTTGTTGCCGCTCTCGTTGGTGTACGTTTGGCTGGGTTCTCCCGCTTTGACTGGTATAAATGCTTTAGACCCATAGTCTAAGTAGTAAGGTGTGTCTCATGTGCTTGTTTTTAGGGTTGTCTTGTGTGCCCATAATACTCCTAGAATTGTTTCTAGCCACAATACCTTAGAATCTGTGAGTTTCTTCTTCAGGATGTTAAAAATCTACTAGTTGGAGGATTCCTCTTATCCGTTGCCAACTAGATGGTACGGGGTTGAGAGTATTCTTTTGATATGTCATTTTTCGAAGAACTTAGTGTTTTTTCTCCCTGTGAATTTGGGCTCGTTGTCACGGTTTATTTCCTTGCGAAGGCCAAATCGTCAGATGACGTTCTACCAAATGAATCCGATTACTTCTTGCTCACGAACTTGGGAGAATGCGCCTACTTCCACCCGCTTGGAGAAGTAGTCAGTCAAAGCTAAAAGAAATTTAACGTTATATCGTCCTGGTAGTAGGAGTGGTCCCACGAAGTCCATCCCCTATTTGATGAATAGCCATGGCGAGGTGATGGACTGGGGGTGTTCACCTTCTTGGTGGATTATTAGGGCGTACTTTTGACAATGTTCGCACTTCTTGACAAATTCCAAAGCGTCTTTCTTCTTGGTAGACCAGTAATATCTGCCCGTATGAGACATCTGACGAGTGCTCAATCACTGGAGTGACTACCATAATGACCTTCGTAGACTTCCCTGAGGACAATTTGAGTCTCGTTTGGGCCCAAGAATTTTTCCAAGGGCCCCCATACGTCCTTTTATACAATTCAATGTTTATTATGTTGTACCTTGCCGCTTGCATTCCCACCTTTCTGGCTTCCTTTTTGTCATTTGGGAACATCGTCTTGTAAGTAATTTATAATGCAATTGGCCCAGTCCTAGGTTAATTTTATTGATTTTACCTCAACATGGTCTAAGCTGAGTTGAGGAGATGCACCATATTTTTGTCCCATGGGGTTATGCTTTATTTTGCGGCGGCCAATTTTGTGATGTCGTCCTCCTCGATGTTCTGGGTTCGTGAAATCTGGTCGAGCTGACATTCATAAAATCTGGGTAACAATTTGCAATTCTCGGTCTGATATTTCTGTAATCTCTGCTCTTTGATCTAGAAAGTCCTAGAAACTTGGTTGATTGGGAGTCGTAGTGTAGTCTTAGGCGCCTTTCCCCATATTCGAGTTCTAACCTCAGTCCTGTAACTACTTCCTCATACTCGGCCTCATCGTTAGTCATATCTAGGCACCTTATAAATTAGCAGATGGCTTCGCCGATTGGGACTTCGAACAGATTTTGTCACAACCCCAATTTCCCTCCGTAGGATTTCGTGACGGCACCTAGTCACTAAGACTAGCTAAGCCTAACAAACATATGGAAGTGAATGATAACAATAATCTAAAATCTCAAAAAACTCAAAAACATAGATAAAGAGGGAAATCTCTACAGCTCAAAGTATATACAATATCCCAAACCCCGGCGTAATACAAGTCACAAGCTCTATGAAAGTACCAAAACCATTCTTATATAGTTGTATCTAGTAAAGAAGGAAAATATAAAAATGGAAAAAAGGGACTCCGAGGCCTGCAAACTCAGCTCACTAGTGCCAGGATTGATAAGATGTACCTGGATCTGCATAAAAAAATGTATAGAATCGTAGTATGAGTACACCAAAATGGTACCAAGTAAGTGCCAAGCCTAACCTCACTAGGGTAGTGACGAGGTTAGGTCAAGGCCATACTGGAATAATATTACGAAATGCAGCGAAAGATATAACGATACAATGGCAATTACAATGGAATTGAAACAAATAAGGAATTTAACAAAAATTAACTACACAGAATCAAGGCAGATAATACAACACGGAAAGAAACAAGGATTGACATGTTAAGGAAACAAAAAACCAAGACAAGTACATCAAATAGAGAAAGATCAACAAGGGCCACTACCGAGGTACCGCCTCGTAATCCCAAATCAAAAAGTAACCCACAGTCTTTCCTTATATCACCGTGGGAGCCGCCTTTACATTTAGTTTTGAAAATCATTTTCCCCGAAATAACATCCAGCGTTTTAGCCCACCTTATCACATCGCATGGCTTCTAGTAGTTCCCCTACTAGCCACGCGTATCAAGCCCACTTTATCTCACCGCATGTGTTTCAACATCCATACCTTATACCACCACATGCGTATGAATATCATAACTTATCACAATTCGCACTTCAAATGCCCAATATTACAACTTGCCATAGAAACCAGACAATAACATAATTTAACAATAAGGGGACCACACCTAAACCACAATGTACACAAAGTCTCAATAATAAAAACCGGAAGAATAACTCAATTGAATGATATTTCACAACTTAAAACTTGCCTCAATCAGAATCACAACCTTTGTAACTTAATACTAATTTCAACAACAAGATATTCCAAGAATAGCAATTTCACGTAAAGAATTCAACAGTTAAATAATGAATACGGAATAAAGGAAACAAGAACTTCAACTATACATGTAAGCAATTAGCAACTAAGAGATAATACAAGTAGACATGTGAAATTAGACTGACATGGTGACTATAACATGTTAAGGCAACTCAATTAAGGTATGGAAGGGATCTACGTAATTATAACAAGAAAATTTCACATTTAGCCCGTGTACACACTTGTCACCTTGCGTACACGGCTTTCACATATCACAATTATCGCAAACAACACCAAATCCTAAGGGGTAATTCCCCCACACAATGTTAGGCAATTCACTACCTCAAACTACGCTAAATCAATCAGCTAGAAGGCCTTTTCCTCGATTATCCAACTCTGAACGACTCGAATCTAGCCAAAATAATTTCAATCAATTATAGGAAACTAATCAAATAATGAAAAGTCAACCCAAAAGTCAAACCCGAGCCCGCGTCTCAGCAACTGACCAAATTTAAAAAATCTGAAACACCCATTCGATATCGAGTCCAACCATACAAGAATTACTCAAATCCGTTCTCAATTCGCCTTTCAAAACTAAAAAAAATCGTCTAAGAAGTTCTACCCTTTTCCCCCCAATTTTCCAACTCAAATCTCTAACTATATGATGAAATTATCAATGGATTCATGTAAATTAACCAAAATCGAGTTAAAAATTCTTACCCCAATATTCTCTCTGAAGATCCCCCGAAATTTTGCCACAAACCGAGCTCTCTAAATCCAAAATGTGAAATATGAAATGAACCCTCGTTTTGAAACTTAAGTCTGCTGCCCAGTGAATTACACATCGCGATTGCGGAATTTTCTTCATGATCCCGAAGAACGAAATCTCCATCAGCCCAAAACCTTATACGCGAACACAGAGGATTGGTCGTGAAAGCGGTAAGACATTTTCAAAAGCTTTGCGATCGCGTACACACATTCGCGACCGCATAGAGCAACACATCTACCTTCCTAGGCCTCATCTTCCTTCATAGCGAACACGCCACCACTCACTCGTTTGCAATTCATTGACCTTCCAAGCTTCGTGATCACGTAAACCATCCCGCGATAAAATAGAACAAATCCCACGCATATTAGTCTTAAACCTTCACGATTGCCGCCCCTCGTTTACGATTGCATAAGAGGAAACCAGAACTAAGAAGAACCAGAACTCCGGCAATTCTTCAATGATCCGATATGCGCCAAACATGGTCCTTAATTACACCCGAGGCCCCCGTGACCTCAACCAAACACACCTACAAGTCCTAAGACATCATACCAACATGTTCAAAGCGTCAAATCACATCAAACAACACAAATTATACGAATCGCAACCTAAATCAAGTCTATGAACTATGAACGTCCAAATTCCGAAACCAATGCCGATTCATACCAAAACAACTCTGATTGACTCTAAATTTTACACACAAGTCATAAATGACATTACGGACTGATTCTAACTTCCGGAATCGGGACCCCGATATCAATAAAGTCAACTCCTGATCAAACTTTCCAAAATTTTCCATTTTCCAACTTTCGCCAATTCGCATCGAAACAACCTACGGACCTTCAAATCAAATTTCGGGCACACTTTAAAGACCAAAATCACCATACGGAGCTATTAATACTGTTAAAACTCCATTTCGAAGTCATATTCACAAAAGTCAAACTACTTTCAACTTTTACAACCTAAACCTCCGACTTAGGGACTATGTGTCCCATTTCACTCCAAAACTCACCTGAAACCAAAACCAAACACCCTGTCAAGTGACAAAATCAAAATATAACATACAAGAAGCATAAATTATTTGATCGGGGCTAAAATACTCAAAACAATCGACCAGGTCGCTAATCCTCCCCCTCTTAAAGCAAATGTTCATCCTCTAACGAGTATAGAGACATGCCTGAAGTGGTGAAAAGATGAGGATAACATCTACGCATATCATGCTCGGTCTCCCAAGTCACCTCCTAGAGCGGTTGACCTCTCCACTGAACCTTCACGGAATCAATTTTCTTCGACCTCAACTTTGGAACCTGCCTGTTCAAAATGGCCACTGGCTCCGTGACATAAGAAAAATCCTTGTCCAACTGGATTGATCTGAAATCCAACACATGAGATGGATCACCGTGATACTTCAGAAGAATAGAAACATGGAATACTTGATGGACTGCAGCTAGACTGGGTGGTAATGCAAGTTTGTAATCCATCTCTCCAATCCTCTCAAGAATCTCAAGAGGTCCAATATACCTAGGTCTCATCTTTCCCTTCTTCCTCAACCTCATAACACCATTTATGGGTGAAACCCGGAGCAAGACCCGCTCCCTAACCATGAATTCAACGTTGCGAAACTTCTGATCCACATAACTCTTATGCCTAGATTGGGTTGTACCAAGCCAATCTTGAATCAATTTAACATTATCTAAAGCATCCTGAACCAAGTCTGTACCAAATAGCCTAGCCTTACCCGGCTCAAACCAACCCACAAGATACCGACATTGTTTACCATACAAGACCTCATACAGAGCCATCTAGATGCTCGATTGGTAGTTGTTGTTGTAGGAAAAATCCACAAGCGGCAAGAACTGATCCCAAGAACCCCCAAACTCCATCACACACGCACGAATCATATCCTCCAGTATCTAAATAGTGCGCTCGGAGTGTATGTCTGTCTGAGTGTGAAATGATGTACTCAACTCCACCTGCGTTCCTAACTCATGTTGTACGACTCTCCATAATCGCGAAGTAAACTCCGTACTCGGTCAGATATGATGGATATCAGCATGCCATGAAGCCTGAGAATATCGCGAATATAGACCTGAGCTAGATGCTCTAAAGAATAATTAGTCACCACTTGATGAAATGAGCTGACTTGGTCAATCTATCCACAATTACCCATACTGCATCGAACTTCCTACAAGTCTGTGGGAGTCCAACAACAAAATCCATAGTAATCCGCTCGCATTTCCACTCTAGAATCTCTAGCCTTTAAAGCAATCCACCTGGCCTCTGATGCTCATACTTCACCTACTGACAATTTAGGCACCGAGCTACATACTTCACTATGTACTTCTTCATTCTCCTCAACCAATAGTCTTGCCTCAAGTCTTGATACATCTTTGCGGCACCCGGATGAATGGAGTATTGTGAACTGTGAGCCTCATGGAGAATCAACTCACGCAAACCATCCACATTGGGCACACATAGCCTGCCCTACATTTGTAATGCAACGTCATTCCCAATAGTGACCTCCTTGGCATCTCCGTGCTAAACCATATCCTTGAGGACAAACATATGGGGGGTCGTCATATTGACGCTCTCTAATACGATCATAAAGAGAAGACCGAGAAACCACACAATCCAA
This sequence comes from Nicotiana undulata, assembly GCA_005239495.1. Lineage (NCBI taxonomy): Eukaryota > Viridiplantae > Streptophyta > Magnoliopsida > Solanales > Solanaceae > Nicotiana > Nicotiana undulata. The sequence goes on along the minus strand of ML259704.1, from coordinate 7,691 downwards.
AACTGGGCTCGACTCAAAAAAATCCAATCTAATAAACTGGCTGGACAAGGCTTGAAATCCAAGACTAATGGGCTCTCTACTACCGGTAGATATGCTAAACTTCCCAATCTCTCCGTCTTGTGACTTAAGGCATCGGCCACCATATTAGCCTTCCCGAGATGATATAGAATGGTGGTATCTTAGTCCTTAATCAACTCTAACCACCTCCACTTCTGCAATTTAAGATCCTTCTGTTTGAACAGATGCTGCAGACTCTGGTGATCGGTACAGACCTCACAAGGGGCACCATACAAATAGTGCCGCCAAATCTTTAGGGCATGAAAAATAGTAGCTAAATCAAGGTCATAGATATGATAGTTCTTCTCATGCACCTTCAGTTGTCTACACGCGTAGGCAATCACCCTACCATCCTGCATTAACACCGCGCCGAGACAAATATGCGACACATCATAGTACACAGTATAAAACCTCGAACCCGAAGGCAACACCAACACATGGGTTGTAGTCAAAGCCGTCTTGAGATTTTTAAATGTCTCCTCACACTCCTTGGTCCACTTGAACGGAGCACCCTTCCGGATCTTAGTAGCTGAAGACAGTCTGGGCGAACTCTACATTGCTTCAATCTTCTTTCGATTTACTTGATCCCCTATGACACTAAATGACCCAAAAATGCCACTAAATCAAGCCAGTATTCACACTTTGAAATTTTTTCATATAACTTCTTTTCTCTCAAGGTCTGAAGCACGGTCCTCAAGCGCTGCTTATGATCCTCCTAGCTCCAGGAGTACGCCAAAATTTCTTCAATAAACACAATGATGAATGAGTCAAGATAGGGCCCGAATACACTATTCATCAAGTGCATGAATGTAGTTGGGGCGTTGGTCAGCCCAAAAGACATCACAAGGAACTCGTAATACCCATACCGAGTGTTGAACGCAGTCTTCAGGATATCTAGCTCCCGAATGTTCAACTGATGATATCTTGAATGCAAGTCAATCTTGGAGAATACTCTGTTACCCTGCAGTTAATCTGCATCAAAACATATACCAATTCTTCACTGTAACCTTGTTCAATTGGCGATAATCAATACACATGCATAGCACCGTACCTCTTCTTTACAAACAAGACCGGAGCACCCCAAGGTGATGCACTAGGCCGAATGAAACATGTATCAAGCAACTCTTGCGAGTGCTCCTTTAACTCCTTCAACTCTGGTGGGGCCATACCATATGGTAGAATGAAAACTAGCTGAGTGTCCGGTAGCAAATCAATACCAAAATCGATATCCTTGTCGGGCGACATGCCTAGAAGATCCGGCAGGAGTACATCCGGATGATCCCTAACTACCGAAACTGACTCAATGGTAGGAGTATCAACACTCACATCTCTCACATATGCTAGATACGTATCACATCCCTTCTCAACCATCCGTTGAGCCTTTACAAATGATATAACCTTGCTAGGAACATAATCTAAAGAACCTCCACTCTAACCGTGGTAAACCTGGCATAGCCAGTGTCACAGTCTTGGTGTGACAGTCAAGAATAGCATGATAGGGTGACAACCAGTCCATGACCAAAATAACATCAAAATTCACCATACTAAGCAACAATAGATCGGCTCTGGTCTCAAAAACCACTATGGACAACTAAACATGATCGATACACATGGTAAAAAACAAGGGAATCTCCCACAGGTATGGTTACATAGACAGGAGAACTCAAAGAATCATGGGATACACCCAAATATGGAGTTAAGTAAGATGATACATAGGAATAAGTGGAGCCTGGGTCAAATAAGACCAACGCATCACTATGACAAACCGGAACAATACATATGATAATTGAGTCGGATGAAACTGCCTCTGTCCTAGCAGGAAGAGAATAATATCTAGCCTGGCCTCCCCCTCTAGGGCGATCTCTACCTACCCGACCTCCACCTCTAGCTGGCTGTGCAGGTGGAGTGTCAACTGGTTCAGTAACCATGGCCTGAGCACCCGGTGAAGTACGCAGATCCTGAGTAGTCGGTGGAGGTGCACCTGTGTTGAGTATGGAGAAATCCCTCACCATGTGATGAGTGTCACCAAACTCAAAACAAGCCCTTGGAGGACGTGGCTGATGTGACTGGCTTGGGTCTGATCAGCTGGACTGATAGGTGAAAGCACCTAGTCCAAGAGGTCCACTAGACAATACGGTGCATAATAGGAAACCTGGGGCCTAAGAGTGGCCAGAATACTGCTAGAAGCTGGAAATGCTGAATGACCAGGGCGGCTCACATAGCCCCTACAATGAAGGGCTAAAACTGGGGCATGAGAACCACTGTATGTTCCAGAATCTCGAGGCATCTTGGCCTCCCTCTCCTCTCTCTCCCGAGCCCATAAACTGTCACGATCCGAAATCCCACCTTCAGGACGTGATGGCGTCTAACGTCGAACCCGCTAGACAAGCCAACGTTCCGGTTATTACATTTATTTCTTTATTATTGACAATTGAAATAACTGTGATAAACTAAAACAATTATCATTAAAAGAGCGGAAGATAAGAAATTCAACAACTTAAATAATAAATCTTACGAAATTTCCTTAAATATACCCCCCAGAACCGGTGTCACGATCTCATGGACAGTCTAAGATTTACTAAAAATAAGGGTCTGAAATAAATAAGCACAACTGTCTTGGAAATACATGAAAAGACAGAAAAGGAAAGGGATGGGAGGTGACGCCAAGGCCTGCGGACGCCTGCAGGACTACCTCAGTGTCGCCTGTGGACTGAAGGATACTCCCTTGATCACTGTCCACCGGGTCCGGTACCGTAATCTGCACAACATAAACAAGTACATGTGTAGCATCAGTACAACCGACCCCATGTACTGAGTAAGTGCCGAGCCTAGCCTCGGCGAAGTAGTGACGAGGCTAGGACACGACAACAAATAAACACCTGTACAATTCAATAATATAACAGAAAATAATGACAGGAAGTAAGCAATTAGGTACAACAACGGGGGAGAACATGCTGGGGGAAAAAGGGTAACAACTACTGAAATGACGGAACAAGACAACAATTGAAATAATCAAGTATCAGCAAGAATATAACAACTCTGAACAAACAAGTAAACAGAAATGGCATGACATGTCCCCTCGTGCTATAATATCACAAAAACACGGCACAGAATGTCCCCTCATGTATAAATAAATGATCACTCGGCATGGAATGTCCCCTCGTGCATAAAAAAATATTCATTCGGCACTGAATGTCCCCTCGTGGATAAATAAATAATCACTCGGCACGAAATGTCCCCTCGTGCATAGATATCAACATAAACACAACAATTTGCAGGAAAATCAACAGCAAGAAACCTTAAATGCACAGATATAGTCAACAAGAATACTACCGTCCCGGCAAGGGACACAACTATAACCAATCCTACACATGTGTATAAATCAACAAAGTACTCCTCAACTGATCAACTATTCAACAGTACTCATAACTAATTGATGTTTTAGACTTCAATACTACACAATATTACAAGTTAATTGTGCAGTACCCAATTTTCGAGTGCTGTCTAATAAGAAAAACCTGGTTCTTCTTAGTATACTACTTACTACTATTTGCGGAATAATTAAGCAGTAATAGTAAAGACACATGGATTTTTACGTGGAAAACACCAGGCTCAAAAGGTGAAAAAACCACGACCTACTCCTCAGTAGGATTTGCTCAAACTCTTCACTAAAACTCTGAGCCAAAACGGACTTACAAAATAAACTCTTTTGTAATCCTAGGACTAACTCTAATCCTCTTTGTATCAACTAGCCTCTAGCTAATTTCTACAGATTTCAAGATAACTCTAACTTGATCAATTTGTACCTATTACAATTTTCTTCTAAGAAAGCTGATAAGATACAATATCTAAACTCCTACTACAATCAACTAGACTCAA
>ML259703.1:2562-29076 GCA_005239495.1 Nicotiana undulata | reverse complement strand
ATTCCCTCTTACAAGGTTAGAAAGGAGACTCACCTCGTGTCGAATCTACCCATCGGACCACAATTGAGCCCGAAACTCCGAATTCTATACCCGAGGACTTGCAACTATTCAAAAGATATATAATAACATCAATGCCTATACAATGTGATAACTCATCTTAGTTATTCAATAAAATTGCTATTCTTGAAGAATTCTTAATTTCCAACCCCGGCCTCTCTTGGCCAAATTCCGAAAATTTTCTAAGGAATGAACTACCCGAAGCCTAAGGATCGTAATTACATAATTTATTTAGGATTTTTTGGCTAAAAATGAAGTTTCACTATTATCCCAAAACCCCACATTTTTCTATCAATTCCTATGAATTTTAAGATAATTGGGAGAGGATTTTATTTGAATTTGATGTTAAAAGTCATGAAAAACGGACTAGGAATCACTTACCTTGATGAGTTTGAACTTGGGCAGTCCTTTCCCTAGCTTGGAGGAGCTTTAATGGAGGTTGGGTATTGAATAATGAAGAAGAATCCCGTAATTGGACATTTAAGTACTGCCCAGGAAAACCTTCACTGCGATCGCGACACCGTGCATGCGATTGCAAAGGCCAACAGGCCGGACCTCTGCGATCGCGGCAGAGGTCCTGCGATCGTGAAGAACAATTGGCAAGACCTCTGTGATCGCGGCAGTGGTCCTGCGATCGCGTAGGACAAACTCACCCGGCCCAGATGCTACTCAATGCGATCGCAAGAAACGGGTTGCGATCGCGAAGGTGTGGAACCCAGACCTCTGCGGTCGCAAAGGGGAAGCTGCGATCGTATAGAGCATTCGACAGCCCAGCAAAATCCTTCTCCGCGATCACAACCCACCTTCTGCGATCGCAGAGAAGGAAACCAGACAGCAGATTTTCTGGTTTTCTAACTTAGCTCCCGGGGGTCCAAAACACACCTGAGCCCCTCGGGACCCCGTCCAAAAGCACCGGCAAGTCTGTATTCGTGATACAGACTCGTTCGAAGTCTTGGAACATGAAAAATAACAACGGAACTCGAAAATCAAACCCCAAAACCAAATTAATCAAACTTAAGAACTTTGAAATTCTAGAATTCATTTCAACGCGCCGAACCGGCCTAAACTATTCGGAATGACTTCAAAATTTGCATACAAGTTATAAATGACACAACGGAACTATTCCCGGTCTTGGAATTTCAATCGGACCTCGGGAACATAAAATCACATTCCATACCAAATTTCAAATTCTATGAGATTTCTCAAACCTTCATTAACTCCAATTTTTCCTCATTTTATCCGAAACCAATCAAATCAAGTCCGTTTTACACCAAATTTCACAGATAACTTATACAACACATATTGAACCTGTTCCGGGCTCCAAAATTATAATACGGGCCCGGCAACACAGGTTTCACATCAAGGTTCATTTTCATAAGCCTTTAATATTTTCATAAAATAATTTTCTTTAAAAATTCATTTCTCAAACTTGGGTCCTCGGAATTCGATTACGGGTATACGCCCAACTCCCATATTTTCCTACGGACCTTTCGGAGCTGTCGGATCACGGATTCGGGTCCGTTTACCAAAAATGTTCACCAAAGTCAACTTTATTCAATTAATTATCACAAATTTAACTCTTAATAAAAAAAAATTCACACAAAGGCTTCCCGGCTACGCGCCCGGGCTCGCACAGATGACCCCTTTTTGTGTCATCACAGTATAAATTTCGTTAAGTTCCGAGACGTGGGCCCAGGGTCAGGTTTTACCAATTTCGAGAATTTTGAGTATTCTTGATAAAAGTTTGATTGGGATTCACCCATTAGCATGTAATAATGATATACACTTGACTGTTGGTAGATTTGGAGCGCTCAGAGGTCGAATTTCGAGGCAAGGGCACTGCGGAGTAGTGTTTTAGCCGGTTTTGAGGTAAGTAACGCTTTCAAACTTGGAACTGAGGGTTTGAAACCCCAAACTGTCTGATATTTGATGTTAATTAAGGTGACGCACTTGCCAAGTGACGGGCATGCAAGCGTACACCGGATATTTGTAGCCTGGCTCATCCCATGGCACTGCCTAATGGTTATCTCAGGTTGATATTGGTACTGTGAAGTTTGCGTTTACCTTGAACACAATAGAATCATGCTAAGTATAAATGTTAAGGCTTTACGCCGATATGTTCAGACCAGAATGGTCGATTATTTCTGTCTCTATTTATGATTATTGTTTCCATGTACTCAGTCCTGTTGTAATATATTTGCCTTAGTCTTAGAAATTGTTACTTACATGCATATTTATCATTGTTTGGGCTGATTTATACATCTGTGAACTGTATGAGTGAGACTGGAAAAAAAGTATTGACTGAGTATGGCCTAGACCCTGGTATTGAGACAGTTATGAGATTGGACTGCACACCGCAGCGATCATTGAATCATGCCTTCGTTGGCTTGATATACCGCTTGGGCTTATAGGAGCACCTCCGGAGTCTTTACACCCCTAGTGAGCGCACAAATATTTAGGGATGGATCTTCCTTGGACATGGATCTTGTCCGAATGATATGTTTCGGAGATAGATCTTCTTCGTGGTGTTTATGTGCCGGAGATGCATCTTCTCCGTGGTGTTTGTGTTCCGGAGATGGATCTTCTCCGTGGGGCTGGATTGGCCTTTTTCCTCAGTACTAGGTGACTGTGTCACCTGTGTTATGTAATATCTGGGATGGACCTTCCCTGGGTCGGAAGGCCAGATTCTAGTACTAAGTGGACCACCTTTTGAGAGTTTGATTACTGAGTACACGTCATTCTTGATTCTATATGAATTCATGCAGGTATGCAGGGCTACAGATAATGATGGATGCATCTTGTTTATTTTCTGATATATTACTGTCATGTCCAAGTTATATACTATTGTTCATAACTATCAGAGGTTTAGTCTGTCACTACCTCTCAGCCCATAGTTTGGTTTCGTTACTACTGAGTTAGTGTACTCACGTTACCCCCTGCACCTTGTGTGCAGATCCAGGTACACCGAGATTCAGCTCTGGACAGCGAGTAGCAGCAGTTTCATCAGAGTTGACAAGGTAGCAGCTGGCATCCGTGATCTCATCATCTCTTTCTCTTCTATTTGTCGTATTTACTTTCAGACTATGTTGGTCATTTCTTTTCGGATTGTATTATGTATTAGCAGCTCATGATTGTGTGACACCGGATCCGGGAGTTGTAGATTTTGGGTTTTTGGTTTCATAAGCTTCTTTTAAATACAGATCAGGCAGTTGAAAAATGGTAACTTACTTAATAAACCGTTCAGGATTAGTTACAATAGGTGTCTGGCCTGGTTTCACGACAGGCGCCATCATGGGCCGAAATTGGGTCGTGACAAGTTAGTATCAGAGCTCTAGGTTGAATACGTCTCACCAGTCATGAGCAGGTTTAGTAGAGTCTTGCGTATCAGTATGGAGACGTCTGTACTTATCTTCGAGAGGCTACAGAACCCTTAGGAAACATTCCACATTCTTGAATTCTTGTCGTGCGAATCCATTTGATTCATCAAAAAGCATAACTCTTTGAATTCCTTTCATGTATTCAAATGTGCATGCGAGCGCGTGGTATCAGTTATGCGTCGGTGGCTGGTGACTTCCATGGTTGAGATATCATTTTTAACGTGTTAATAATTGGCCAGTCGGAAGGACTTGAGGCCGGATTTTTGTCTGTGACTTGAGTGCTGAGATTTTTGTTGTGTAAGCACATGTGTTGGGGGACTTATATGTCTGTTTGTGTCCTTATTGATGGAACCTTGTTACTAGATGACTACGTGGTGAGTGTGGGTGATAGTTAGATGTGTTCAGGTTGTGTGATTGTGACAAGAATGGAGTAGCAGGAGATGTGGAAATAACCATTGATTATTTGACTTCTATATTGAGTTAAAATATGTCTTCGAGTTATGAGTATTGAAGGACCTCTCGTATAGTTTAGTTGTGGAGTGAAGTGGGTTTTCCTGTTATGTTCTGAGTTCCTGTGATGTCTTTTGAGTTGACCAATGCCCCAACAACGTTCATGTAATTGATTGACGGTGGATGCAGCCGTGTTATAACTCCTTGGTTATTGTGTTCATGGATGACATCCTGGCATACTCGCATAGCAAGGGTAGTATCCTCAGCATTTGATTATGGTATTACAAGGATATAGGGAGGAGAAGCCTTGTGCGAAGTTCTCCAAGAGTGAATTTTTGGCTCAGTTCAGTAGCCTTCTTGGGATACGTGGTGTCCAGTGAAGGTATCCATGTGGTCAGACGAGTGTGAGTAGAGCTTCCAGAAGCTCAAGATTTCCTTGACCACAACCCCAGTGTTAGTATTGCCATCAGCTTCAGGTTCTTATACTGCCTAATGGGATGTCTCGAGGGCAGGCAGTGGTTATATTCTGATGTAGGAAGGTATAGTGATTGCGTGATAGCTATGATTTTTGGAAGTGTATAGGGAGATATATTTGGGGGTTAAGCATGCAGGGGTATCTCCTGCGGGTTGTCCTGAGGTGTGTGGCCCTTATGTCTATCTGTAGTAAGTTCTCTCTATTAGTAAATGATGTATGTTGTAGTTTGAGTTTAAATCACTTGAGAGAGTTGGCATGACCATTACGATGGTGAATATGAGATTTGCATACGAGTTGAGGGTTAGATGGTCTGGGTTATATGAGCATATGAAGGATTTAGTTTAATCCCACCACAGTATGGTGGCAGTAATAGTGTATGGTCATCTTGAGTTATTGTTTGTCTTGATCATTGGCTTTGAGCCAAGTGGGGGAGTCTCTTAATGGTAAGTTGATTGCACGATTATGTGTTGTATTGGTTTCGGTTCGAGGTAGATTGGTGAATCAGTTATGACCTGCAGAGGTGGAGTCTGGGAATGACTCGAGTAATGGAAATTTCTTCGATACAAGTTGTATTGTACTTTACGGATAGTGGAATTCATTATATGATGGAGTTGTACTGGTAAATGTAAAGTGTGCAATGTATTAGTGTGCTTGTTGCTTCAAGGGTGTGGATTACTTTCCTAGTATGTGGATTACAAGCGGGGTCAGGTCATTCTGTTTACTTGGTTAGTGTAATTGAAATTGCGTAGAGTAAATGACATTCGAGAATGGCTCAGACGGATTCAAGGTTATATGTAGCGATCGAGGATCTTCAAGATGTGAGAAGGGATAGAATTGAGATTTACGGGAAGGTGTCAAGGCTTGTGGTGTATTTGCATTATCATGGATTCTATCCATCAGTATCAGGAAGTGAAGGTAATGGCTTTAAATTCGCAGGAAGTCCCTTCAGGGTAAGTATTTCTAATGTGGTGAATTTGGGGGTAATTGAGGGAGTATTCAGCGGCTTATGAGCCTTAGACGATATATTTTTATGTTCGGGTTTCGTGCGGTGAGTCGGGATTGAGAATTGCGGTATTATGGCCAGAAGGAGTATCAATTCGAAGGTAAGTCAGAAGAAACTTGGATAAATAGGACAGCTTGGTAGTACGTCGGATCGGCATGATAAGGGATATGGTTAGTTCTTTGGGTGTTTATAAGGTAATGAGTTGTTACATGTGTTTCTTAGCAATTCTCTTGGAATTGGTGGCATGCGTAGCTTGGCCGAGTTAGAAGGATTCAGTCCTGGCGGTTTGGTTTTGTGCAAATATGATTCAGGAGTTCTTGATGGTTTCTACCACCGTTAGAGATGTATATTTCTACTGGCGTGAGGGCCATGTGATGTATAGTGATTTTGCTTCTAGATGGGATCAAATGGAAAGTTCTTGGCTAGTTGGGTACGTAGTTGTTGTGGCGAGGAAGGGAGCATGAAGTTCTCATATTTATCATAGGATTGCATGGCGTATGTGGTATTTGTGTATAGTGGAATATGTAAGGTCACGGCTCAGTTCTGGAAGGAAGGTCAGAACTGGAAGTTTCAAATGATTAGGTAAAGGATACCACTATTGGGTGGCTGGATGAGATTATACATTCATTAAGGACAATGTGTTTAAGGCAATGTGTTTGAATAAGGGTGCTTCATTGGTGTTACGTCGCTCTCTTGTTGGATCGACTGCTGATATTCAAGGTTTCTTGGTAACACAGAGGAACTATAGGGGTATCCCCCATGGAAGGATTGAGTATCAGGGATGTGTTATGTATTCGAGCAGTGGAGTGGAGATTAGATATAGTAAATTTGTGCACGTCATGGACTTTGAGACTAAAAGTTCTAATAAACGAATTATTTTGTGGTGGTGAACTATGAGGATGCGAGCAAAGCTAGTCAGGTGTTAGTATATGTCATGATTCAGTCATTATGAACCTTCGGAGAGTTATCTACCTGTTGTGGATGACCAGAGTTGATTTAGAATATAATTATCGGTAGGCCAGTATGGGTATGTGTTCTACACTGAGTCAGAATCATTGACCCAAATTGCTATTGTGGAGGGATGTACCATTTGATTGACACTGAGCTTATTCGTGTTTTGGAATGATCTATGAGTTACCTTTCGGTGTTTTGATCGTTGGTTGTATAGGTGCATATGGTGTAGTTCTATCGGGGCTCTATAGCGAGATTTGAGAAAGGTAAGTAATTAGGTGTTGCAGGATTGAGACGTGTTGGTTATGTTCTTTCTGGTTCGGGTGGCATGGTATCGTCCGATTTCCCCGTGGTTATGGCAATGCATTTTGAGTAATTGATGTCGAATTTCGCATGGTTATTGATTTTGATCAAGGTGGATTGGAGTATGTCATGTGGTCCAGCGGTTGGATGGGATCACGTTTTGCAGCTTAGTCAGGTAGAGGTATGATCCTTGGTGTCAAATTTGTGTGATATTGTTTCACGATGTGTATCAGGCTTTTAGCATGATGTGGTAATGGCAAGAGTTAGTGGCAGTATAGTCCTCTCGTCTAAATCTTCTATTTTATGAATTGAGCTATTGGCATGTTGTTATTGAGTGCACGAGTTGCACAAGTTATGGATCTGGATAGTATTAGTGTTGATCGGACGAATGGTTGTTGGTTTCTACGTGTTTCTCTCATCATCGGCACCATATGAAGGTGTTAAAGCAAGGCTTTGTTGATAAGAGGTTATCACCGGTATTGGGTTGTTATAAACAAATATTGTGATTAGGGGTCATCGCTATGGGCGATTGAGTCATGTGGTATATTATGTGATTTCATCTTGTGTTGCGGGTATGGCTTGATACAGCGTGTTAGGACTATTTCAGCTTATAGTCGTGGAAATTTGATCTTTTGAATGGACTCAGAAGTGAAAATTTAGTTCTAAGGTTGATGAGTAAGGATTAGACTTCGAAATTTCAACTGTGATGTGCTATTAGACCTATATGGAGTAAGGTGACGTGGAATCTCCTCCTAATATGTGCATGGTAGGTTACACATCAATTTTTAGTAGTGTTTGGAACAACTCTAGGCACGTTCGAGGACGAACGTATGTTTAAGTGAGGGAGAATGTAACGACTCGGTCGGTCGTTCCATAGAATTTGCACCGTTATTCCTGTTATTGCCTTGGCATAGGTTGGTTATACTGATATTTATGTGTTAGAGTTGGTAGGCTCGGAATCGGAATGGTTGTAGTGAGAGTTTAGCCATTTAGTCTTTAAAAATAGCCTTAAAGTGGGAAAAGTCAACCGAGAGTTGACTTATTGGTAAACGACCTCTGAATGCGGATTTTATGGTTTGGATAGCTTTGTTAGGTGATTTGGGACTTAGGGGTGTGTTCGGAGTATTTTTGTGATTTCCGGAGTCGAATTAGGCTTGAATTGGCGAAAGTTAGTTTTTGTCAATTTTCAGTAGCCAGTGGAAAATAGGCTATCAGGGTCGGAATGGAATTTTCAGAAGTTGGAACAGGTTCGTAATGTCACTTTGGATATGTCTGCCAAATTTCAGGTCAATCAGATGTGTTTTGGAAAGTTTCGGCGTCGTTGGTGGAATTTAGCTGTTTCAAAGATCATAGGCTTGAATTCGATGTGATTTTTGTATTTTGATGTTATTTTTAATGTCTCGAAAGTGCAAATAAGTTTGAATGACCATTTATGATGTGTTGGAATATTTGGTTGGGGTCCCGAGGGGCTCGGGATAGATTTCGGATGGTTAACGGAAAGTTTGGAGTGACTTTAGTGATTCTGCAGGTTGTTGTTGCTGGTGTTTTCGCACCTGCGGAAAGGGAGCGGCAGGTGCGGTTCCGCAGGAGCGTACTTGGCTCCACAGGTGCGAGATTTGGCTGAGTGGGGAGTGGTCCGCAGGTGCGAGGAATTTGTCGCACCTGCGAGGTCGCAGGCGCGGAAGATGAATCGCAGGTGCGGATTTGGCAGGTTCCAGGGGAGATCGCAGGTGCGGAAGGAGCATCGCACTTGCGAAGCCGCAGGTGCGAGTAAGTGGTCGCAGGTGCGAGATCCCTGGACCGAAAGTATAAAAACCAGCCTTCGCGAATTTTAGCCATTTTTCTCAATAATTCATCCGGGTTTGGAACTTTTGAAGGGTTTTTGAAGAGGGAAATCGATAGTTCATCATTGAGGTAAGGTTTTTGGACTCTAAACTCATTTATGTGTGATTAAAGGTCTGATTAATGGTGAAATTGGGAGAAAAATCAGTGGGAAAAAATGGGAAACTAGGGCTTGAGTTTAAGAGGCCTTCTAGGGGTGATTTGAGGGGTCATTTGGACTCCGATTTCAGCGTTCTTTATATGTATAGACTCGTGAGGAGATGAGGATAGTGTTGGTATAAATTTCGTTGAGTTCTGAGACGTGGTCCCGGGGGTCGGGTTTGACCAATTTTGGGATTTTTGAGTATTCTTGATAAAATTTTGATTGGGATTCACCCATTAGCATGTAATAATGATATACACTTGGTTGTTGGTAGATTTGGAGCGCTTGGAGGTCGAATTTTGAGGCAAGGGCACTGCGGAGTAGTGTTTTAGCCGGTTTTGAGGTAAGTAACGCTTCCAAATTTGGAACTGAGGGTTCGAAACCCCAAACTGTTTGATATTAGATGTTAATTAAGGTGACACACTTGCCAAGTGACGGGCATGCGAGCGTACACCGGATATTTGTAGCCTGGATCATCCCACGGCACTGCCTAATGGTTATCTCAGGTTGATATTTGTACTGTGAAGTTTGCGTTTACCTTAAACACAATAGAATCATGCTAAGTATAAATGTTAAGGCTTTACGCCGATATGTTCAGACCAGAACTGTCGATTATTGTTGTCTCTGTTTATGATTGTTGTTTCCATGTACTCAGTCTTGATGTAGTATATTTTCATGCCTTAGTCTGAGAAACTATTACTTACATGCATATTTATCATTGTTTGGGCTGATTTATACATCTGTGAACTGTATGAGTGAGACTGGAAAAAAAGTATTGACTGAGTGTGGCCGAGAGCCTAGTATTGAGACAGTTATGAGATTGGACTACACACCACAGCGATCATTGAATCATGCCTTAGTTGGCTTGATATAGCGCTTGGGCTTATAGGAGCCCCTCCGAAGTCTTTACACCCTAGTGAGCGCACAGATATTTAGGGATGGATCTTCCCTAGACATGGATCTTGTCCGAATGATATGTTCCGGAGATGGATCTTCTCTGTGGTGTTTATGTGCCGGAGATGGATCTTCTCCGTGGTGTTTATGTTCCGGAGATGGATCTTCTCCGTGGGGCTGGATTGGTCTTTTTCTTAGTACTAGGTGACTGTCTCACTTGTGTTATGTCATATCCAGGATGGACCTTCCCTGGGCCGTAAGGCCAGATTCTAGTGCTGAGTGGACCACCTTATGAGAGTTTGATTACCAAGTACACGTCATTCTTGATTCTATATGAATTCATGCAGGTATGCAGGGCTACAGATAATGATGGATGCATCTTATTTATTTTCTGATATATTACTGTCATGTCCAAGTTATATACTGTTGTTCATAACTATCAGAGGTTTAGTCTGTCACTACCTCTCAGCCCATAGTTTGGTTTCGTTACTAGTGAGTTGGTGTACTCACGTTTACCCCTGCACCTTGTGTGCAGATCCAGGTACACCGAGATTCAGCTCTGGACAGCGAGTAGCAGCAGTTTCATCAGAGTTGACAAGGTAGTAGCTGGTGTCCGTGATCTCGTCATCTCTTTCTCTTCTACTTGTCGTATTTACTTTCAGACTATGTTGGTCATTTCTTTTTTGATTGTATTATGTATTAGCATCTCATGAATGTGTGACACCGGATCCGGGAGTTATAGATTTTGGGTTTTTGGTTTCATAAGCTTCATTTAAATACAGATTTTTAGTATATTTAACTTCAGGCAGTTGAAAAATGGTAACTTACTTAATAAACCGCTCAGGATTAGTTACAATAGGTGGCTGGCCTGGTTTCACGACAGGCGCCATTACGGCCCGAAATTGGGTCGTTACAAACCCTCACATGTTGTTCTTCGATAACAATTAGTAGCAAATTAAAATTTTACCACAGTAAGACAAAAACAATATTTATTAAGGGGACCTCGTTTTCTCTCATATACTCTCAACGTAGTGGTTCAATTCAACATAAAATAATGGTTGTGGGGAATATATGGATCCCTTTCTTTGAGATTTTTTATTTTTCTACTCGACGCACCTTCAAATTTGATGTTAAAAAGCTCAATTCTTTTAACGACCCGACCGATTGTTTTGAGCCCTAACCCTTCATTCGGAAGTTTTAGGCCATGAGCAGCTTCACTTCATGTATTATGACCTGTGCGTATGGTCAGAACTGAAATTCAATAAGTTTGGAGCGGATTTGAAAAGAGAATTCTCATTTCAGAAGCTTTAAGTTGGAAGAATCTAACTAAGGGTTGATTTTGAGAAAACGACCCTGAAATGGAATTTTGTTGATTCCACTAGTTTTGTATGGTGATTTCGGACTTAGGCGCACGTTCAGATTTGGATTTGGAAGCCCGTAAGACATAACGCATTTTGGTGAAACTGGAAAATAGAAGATTTTTGGAAAGTTTGACCAAGAGTTGATTTTTTAAAATCGGAATCAAAATCCGATTCTGAAAATTGGAATAGCTCCATTATGTCTTTTATGACTCGTTTGCAATATTTGAAGTCATTCCAGATTTATTTTATACGTTTCGGCGCAAAATATAGAAGTTGAAAGATTTGAAAACTCATAATTTGATTCGATGCGCTATTCGTAATTTCGGCGTTGTTTGACGTGGTTTGAAGCCTCGACTAAGTTTGTACTATATTTTGGGACATGTTGGTATAATTGGTTAAGGTCCCGAGGGCCTCGGGTGAATTTCAGAAGGTTAACGGAATGGATTTCGGTCAAAGGAGCTGCTGGAATGTTTCTACTGCAAAAGATGTTTTTGGACAGCAACTGGTGCAATCGTCGAGCTGACTTTGGAAGCTTATATGTCAAAATATATAAGGAACAAGAAATTTATCAAAAACATGAAAGTAGTAGCCCTTTGATTCTAGTTTCCAGAAAGTTAAACCATTCATCATTTAGATATTTGATCAGAAAGTTATGATCTACTAAATGAAGGCTGGCAAAAGCCAGAAATTGCTTATGCATGGAACTTACTTTAGAAGTTTATATCTCGAAATATATAAGAAGTTATATGGTGTACAAGAAATTGCTTATGCATGGAACTTACTTTAGAAGTTTATATCTCGAAATATATAAGAAGTTATATGGTGTACAAGAAATTGCTTATGCATGGAACTTACTTTAGAAGTTTATATCTCGAAATATATAAGAAGTTATATGGTGAAATATATTCGGATCTAGTTTCTAAATCTTCAAACCGTTTATAATTTGGATATTTCTACAAGGAGTTATGGACGTTTTAGTAAAAGGTGTCCAGCAGGGGAAAACTTGTAATATGAGGTACAACTTGCTTAGCGCAAGGTACAATTCGCTGAAGCACATGTGCCTATATAAGGCAGTCACGGGCAGCAGCCATTTTTGGGGATTTTCTTGAGCTAGGGATTGGTTCTTTCATGTGGATTTGACCTTGGGGACTACCTAAGAATACAAGGTGAGTTTGTTTTTGGATATTTTAACATCCTATTAACACTAGTATTAACATCATTCAATCTTTGAAATCCCTAGAAATCTTTCAAGTTGTTCAAGAACACCAAATTTCCCAACCATTGAATTTTTAAGGAAACGTTTCAGGAAGGTAATACTAATGCTTCAAGCACATTTATTATGAGTCGGTGACAGTAATTCTAATATTTGTTTCAAGTTGTTATGGTTGGATAATTGATTTCATAAACCCTAGATCATGGCATAAATAGTGTTCTTGAGAAAATGAAGGAGATATAAATAATGTTTTTAGAAATAAAATTAGAGGAAGAAATGAACCTATGGAATCTTTTTCTAACTTAGTTGTAAGTGTTCTACTAAGTAATCATCATTGAATATTTTTAAAATGTTGGTTAAGGAAGACGATGAATAGTAATTTGGCGGTGTTGGAGAATTAATGTAGTATCATGGATGACTTCAAATGGGTATTAAATTATAAGAGTGGAGTTGAATGTTCTAGTAAGTGAACCTATTAGACGATTTGAGCTAGAGGCTTGTAGCCAACTTGTGAGCGATAAATGGATATTGATAAATAGTTTTGAGTCATATTTTAATTGTAATTAAGATTGTAATTGTAGATATCAATTTGTTGGTGGCTTATGAGCATTTTACTCAATGTTACGATATCGGATGAGGATTAAAAGCTTGTTAATGCTAATAAAGCAAAAGCATGTTTTGGAGCATTGGGCATCGGTCGAGTTGTTTGAAAGGCTTGGGAGTCGGCTATGGAACTTCGGAGCGAGGTAAGTCTCCTTTATAACCCTGTAAGTGGGAATTAACCCCGTAGGTGAAATAATTCAATATGTGCTTCTATTTTTGGGGGCTACCTACGCACGAGGTGACGAGAGTCTGTACGTAGCTACTAACTATGCCTATGTCCGGGTAGTTTTAGGCTCACATTATGCCTTGTTCATATTGTTACCGATTTATGTTTATTGTTTGCCTTAAGAAGTAGCATGATTGATTTTTCTTACTAAATATTTTGAAAGGAGTTGAAATTGTTTTAAAATATGGGATCTTAAAGGTTTTCATTTGAACTTCGTATTTTGAAAAGAATGGAAGAATATTATAATAACTTAAGAAATCTATGTGAAACTGCGTCGCGTGTATGATTCGCGAGCGGGGTAATTCTTTTAAATTTATATTTGACCGCGTCGCATGTATGATTCGCCAGCGGGGTAATTCCTTTAAATTTATATTTGACTGCATCGCATGTATTATTCGCAAGCGGGGTAATAAATGCATCTATGGTTCGCGTTGTTCGACCCTCGGCAGTGCACAATTTACATTTATATTGGATCGGGCCGTACATCCTCGGTGGTATTTGTGTATGATAATAAAATTGGAAGTCCCTTTTGTAATTGGTATAAATTCATTGTTTGTGTGATTACATGTTTTAGAGGATGGAAGTGATTTAAGCTCTTAATTATGGGGAAGACTTGTTCAGTTATTTCTTGTGCTGAGTCTTATGTTATATATCATTCTTAATTAGAAGTTCATATTATCATATTATTGGACCACTAGTAAGTGTCGAAGTCGACCTCTCGTCACTACTTCTTCGAGGTTAGATGGGATACTTACTGGGTACGCATTATTTTCGTACTCATACTACACTTGATGTATATTTTATTGTACATGTACATGTACGGATAGTGGCCTTATGGGCACAACGGCATGGTTGATACGGGGACTTAGGTGAGATGCATCTTATGGGATGATCTGCAGCCAGCATGGTCTCCTTCAGAGTGCTTGTATCTTCTTTTTTGTCCAAATATGTATTCTACACAGTTATTGTATTTTATTTTACTTCCTAGTAAATACTCATGCACTTGAGACATCGGGTTCTGGGATGATTGTCACCCATCACACGGTTCTCAAACCCAACCTATGGTGGCTCCCGGGAGACAAAGTCAAAACGCAACATCCTTTGCCCCATACTTTGAGATGCTCCTCCCCGCCGATCAAGGAGCGAGGCTTGTTTTGAAAAACATTCTTGGACAATGAAAAAAGAAGACTCTTTTTCTTCTCTTAACTCTTAAGTTAAGTAAAAACAATGAAATTGAGGGATATTTAGTATTGAAATTGGAAAACGTTAATATTATTCCTTAAAGTTCATTTGTTACTAGTTAAATTGAAGGAAATTTATGTTTTCATAAATACTAAAATGATAATTTAATTAACTATTAGTGTTGGCTAGCCTGACAGTGGTGTCTGGCGCCATCACAACCTTTAACGGGGTTGTGACAATTTGGACTAGAATGAAACAATGGAGAAGAAGAGACTTTAGCGTGAAATAAGCGGTCAGGGGGATTTGGTTAGTCTTTAGTGTATATTTTATTAAGTATGTAAGTTTTTATTTAGCGGGTCGGGTGCATGGGTAAAGATTTTATGTCTTGTTTGGGTGTTATTTGTTCAAATAACAAAAAACATTCTGTGTCGACTACCATGTCCCACTACAAGAAAGTAATGATACGGCGACATTTATCTTGTGACATTTAAAATAAATGTCAGAAAAAATTGAATTTTTCGACATTTATGAAAAAATATCGTAAAAATAACAACATTTTTGACAAAATATAGTAAAAATAATGACATTTGTAAAAAAATGTAGTAAAAATAACGACATTTGAATCAAAGTGTTGTAAAAATAATGACATTTGATACAAAATGTTGTAAAAACAATGACATTTTGTATCAAATGTCATAGAAGCAATAACATTTGATACAAAATATCAAAAAGATTGTGAATTCTATTTTAATTAGTCATTATATATCTTCACTTACCATCAAGAAAGAATGATCAACCAGTAAATGAGATAGCTGGTGAAGTTATGGTAAATTCTTACAACAACCACCCAGTAAAGTCCCACGAAGTGGGGTCTGGGGAGGGTAATGCGTACGCAGACCTTACCCCTACCCCGATAGGGCAGAGAGGCTGTTTCCAATCGACCCTCAGCACAGGAAAATAAAATAAGAAAAACAAAGACAATTCATTAGTAACTCTAGCAGAAATCGCAGAAATGATAGCCTAAGTATGAGAATCATAAAATAAATGCCATGCAAGGATATTAGCCAGAAATTACCGTCCGGGAGCTCAATAAAATCCGCAAGCCATCTATGGTACACCCTACCCAACCCCCCTCACCCCGGGGATGAAGTAAGAAAAGCTCTGGTACCCCCTATCCTACAACCCTGATGCTAGACCTCCAGACTTTCCTATCAAGGGCCAAGTCCTCGAAAATCCGCATTCTTGCCAAGTCCTGCCTAATCACCTCTCCCCAATACTTCTTAGGCTGCCCTCTACCTCTGCTCAAGCCAACCACCGCCAGCCACTTACATCTCCTCACCGGGGCATCAAGGCTTCTCCTCCGCACATGCCCGAACCATCTGAACCTCGCTTCCCGCATTTTCTCGTCCATCGGGGCCACGCCCAACTTCGCCTGAATATCTTCATTCCTAATCCTATCTATTCTAGTGTGCCCGCACATCCACCTGAGCATACTCATCTCCGCTGCCTTCATCCTCTGAATATGAGAGTTCTTAACCGGCCATCACTCTACCCCATACAACATGGCCGGTCTGACCACATCTCTATAAAACTTACCCTTGAGTTTTGATGGCACTTTCTTGTCACACAAGACTCCTGATGCAAACCTCCATTTCATCCAACCCGCCCCTATACGATGAGTGACGTCCTCGCCGATCTCTCTGTCCCCTTGAATCACCGACCCAAGGTACTTGAAGTTGTCCCTCTTGGGAGACCTGAGATCCAAGCTTCACGTCCCTGCCTACTTCACTCGACTCGGTGCTAAACTTTTACTCCAGGTACTCTGTCTTAGACCTGCTCAATTTGAAACCTTTAGACTCGAGGGTCTGTCTCCAGACCTCCAGCCTCTCGTTAACACCGACCCTCGTTTCGTCAATCAGAACTATGTCAGCATCAAATAACATACACCATGACACATCTCCTTGAATATGGTGTGTTAGTGCATCCATCACCAAGGCAAATAGGAATGGGCTAAGCGCAGATCCTTGATGAAGCCCCATAACTACCAGGAAATGCTCTGAGTCACCTCCCACCGTCCTAACCCTAGTCTTAGCTCCATCGTTCATGTCCTTGATCGCTCTGATGTAGGCCTCCGGCACGCCCTTTGCCTCCAGACATCTCCACAGCACCTCCTTAGGGACCTTGTCATACGCTTTCTCCAAGTCAATAAACGCCATGTGCAGGTCCTTCTTCTTATCTCGGAACTGTTCCACCAATCTCCTAACAAGGTGGATAGCTTCCGTAGTGGAGCGACCCGGCATGAAACCAAACTGGTTTACGGATATAGACGTCGTCTTCCTCACCCTCGCCTAAACCACCCGCTCCCAGACTTTCATGGTATGACTTAGTAATTTGATACCCCTATAGTTGTTACAACATTGGATATCACCTTTGTTCTTATACAAAGGCACCATTGTAGTCCACCTCCACTCCTCCGGCATCCTCTTAGTCTTAAAAATTACATTAAACAACCCAGTCAGCCACTCCAATCCTGATCTACCCACATATTTTCATAACTTAACAGGAATTTCGTCTGGTCCGGTCGCTCTACCCCTACTCATCCTACGCAACGCCCCCACGACCTCCTCCAGCCTAATGCTCCTGCAATACCCAAGATCGCGAAGACTCTTCCAATGTCCCAGCTCCCCTAGCTCTATATCCCCATCCCCCTCCTCGTTAAGGAGACCCCGGAAATACGACTGCCACCTCTGCTTAATCTGAGACTCCCCCATCAGAACTTTACCATCCTCGTCCTTGATGCACCTCACCTGGTCTAGATCCCGAGACTTCCTCTCCCTTGCTTTAGCCAACTGAAATAACTTCTTGTCCCCGCCTTTTTACCCCAATTCCTCGTACATACGGCCAAACTCCGCATTCTTGACCTCCGTGACCGCCAGCTTCGCCTCCTTCCTCGCCACCTTGTAACTCTCTCTGTTCACTCTCCTCTCCTCCTCGCTTGAGCTCCCTGCCAACTCTGCGAACGCTACCTTCTTCGTCTCCACTTTTCCTTGGACTACATCATTCCACCACCACTCGCCTTGATGTCTGCCTGAATAACCCTTCGCTACCCCTAGCACATCCCTCTCCGCCTCCCTCACCAAGTTCGCCGTCTTTGCCCACATAGCGCTCGCGTCCCCAGTACTTCTCCAAGCTCCACTATCGGATAACCTCCTCTCCAACTCCTGGGATTTCTCCTTAGTCAAAGCTCTCCATCTAATCCGCGGTCGGCCCCGAGTATCCCTCCTCTTCCTCTTCACCCAAAGTACGACATCCATCACTAAGAGTCTATGCTGAGTCGCGAGGGAATCTCCCGAAATAACCTTGCAATCCTTGCACAACCCTCTATCGCGCCTTCTGAGGATGAGGTAATCAATCTTGGTCTTCACCGCCGAACTTTGGAAAGTAACCAGATGCTCCTCCCTCTTCGGGAAAGACGGGTTCGCAATCAGCAACTTGAAAGCCCTAGCGAAATCTAGCAGCGAAGTACCTCCTCCATTCTTATCCCCCAGGGCAAAGCCGCCATGCACCTCGCCATAGACACCAACGGCTGATCCGACATGGCCATTAAAATCCCCTCCAATAACTAACCTTTCAGAATGAGGAATACTACTCACCATTTCGTCCAAACCCTCCCAGAAGCGCCTCTTAACCTCCTCATCCAGGCCTGCTTGCGGCACGTAAGCGCTGATAACATTGAGGGTGCATCCACCAATCACCAACTTAATAGACAGTAACCTATCATTCACTCGCCTAACCTCAACCACGGACTCCCTAAGATCCCTATCAACCAAGATGCCCACTCCATTCTTACCCCTCACTACCCCAGAGTACCACAGCTTGTACCCATCTACATTTCTCGCCTTCGACCCTACCCACCTAGTCTCCTGCACACAAGCTATGTTGACCCTCCTCTTTTGAAGAATCTTCGCCAACTCAATGGACTTACCCGTCAGCGTGCCTATGTTCCACGACCCGATCCTCAATCTACGAGCTCCCACTTTCCCCTTCCCCCCTGCCTCCCGTCCCAACCTTACACTACCATCCCCAACCACAACCACTATACCTCTGACAAGCTACGGGAAACACTTGAAATATGCCTTGATGCGCCCGAGGTCAACTCCTGCCAACTCTTACACACCCCGACCGATGGTGCTCTGCTCTTCTCGCCCACACGCCTCAAGCTCGCCTCGTCAGCCGCAACTAGTACCCTGAAAACCACACAAAACCACCACAAAACAAATGGGGGGGAGGGCTGCCTGGACAGGAAAAAAGGGGGGCTTCCTGAAAGAAATAGATAAAGAAAAAGAAAGGAAAAAGAAAGATAAAAAAAGGGGGGGGGGGGGGGGGGGGGTTGGAGGTCACTGGCGGAACCTGAGATTCTGGCATTGTCGCCGAAGAAGAAGAAGCGTGAAGGGGTGGGAAAGAGAGAGGAGGCGGGGGGAATGGGAAAGAAGGAGAACTGGGGGGGCTACTTGAAAGAATGGAAGAAAGAAAAAGAAGAGAAAAGGAGAAGAAAAGACAAAGAAAAGGGGGACTGGGGGGTCGCCGGCGGTACCTGGGATTCCGGCATCGTCGCCGGAGAAGAAGAAGCGTGACGGGGGACGGGGAGGAGAGAGTAGACGGGGTAAGGGGAAAGAAGGGGGACTTGGGGGAGACAGGGAGAGAGGGAGAGAGGGAGAGAGAGAGAAAAGGGTTACCTGTGTTGACCGGCGCCGGCACCGGGCGACCCGCCGGAGAGAGGCGGGAGGAGAGAGAACGAGAAAGGGGAACGCTAGGAAAAAGAGCCGTTAGAGAGAGAGAGAGAGAGAGAGAGAGAGAGAGAGAGAGAGAGAGAGAGAGAGATATGTGTTTTCTAAATATCCAATTTTCTCATACACATATATTCTGTAAATTCTTATTCTTTAAAAATATAAAGGTACTGTCATTTACTTACAAAATTTTGTTAACTTATCGTCGTTCTTTCAAAAAGAAAGAAATGGATGAACTTTATAAGGTGTATCCTGAGTTAAATGTCCCTGGAAGTGCACCTAATGATGTGTATGCACATATTATGGGACCCGACACTCATGGGATTGTTCAAACTCTAGGGAAAGGAGCAGCTCCAAGTTTTGTTTATGGCCCAATATATAACGATCCAAGGCTGAGCAAAGAGATTTTGATGCAAGGGTTGAGATAGAAGTTCAAAACGCTACCATAGCTATCCAAGCTGCTATGGAGAAAAAGTTGGCAGAAGCAAAAGAAGATATGAAAGCAACAATAGATGATAAAGTAAAGGCAGGGGTCCAAGCATATCTAGAGAGTATGGGTATTACAATTGGCTCAAATAGTAATTCAATTAGTAATGATCAGGTAAATAACTTTATGCTCATGCACAAACTTTTTTCACTTAAAGTTAGTATTGTTATTTATTTTTCTTTTAATTATAATAATCTCCCTCTTTGTGATATATTTCTAATAACTTACTTGAAGATCGCCAACAATCATTATCACCAGTTTCAGTTGTTCACAAAAATAAGGTGAGTTTTAGATCAATGTTGCAAGTCAATTGTCCAGGTGTTGTGATCTCTTTTTTTGAGAAAACATATGTGAGAATGTTTTTATCAAAGTGATGAAAATAGGAGCTAACAAGTCTGCTGGCAGAGCATATGGTGGTGACCTTATATTTTTTCAAATATAAGTAGGATAATTTTTGGCCTGGCTTACAACTATGAGAGTTATAAGTAGGATAATTTTGGATGAGTTATTTCTTTATGATTTTTGCCTCTTCTGCTCTGGTTTGGGTTGGTGAAAATTCTGTCACTATATGGTTGAAGTATGCTTAATCATAGTTACCTTATTTTAGTTGATATTCACTTGTCTGTTAGTATTTTAGAACTGATGGGTCTGTGCTGGCTGATATCTTTATGATTTATGAATAGTAGATCTTACAATTCAAAAGAACTTTTACAATGATGTCAGAGGATAAAATTTTGTATGAAAGTGTTGTCATATGTTTCCAGTGTTGCATCTAGATTTTTGCTTGTAATTCAAAGTTCTTATGTTATTTTTGGAGAAGTTGTTGCATTTTGGGGATACATAAGCATTGTCTTGTTGATTGTATCATGTACTCTACACTCAATTTTGAATTCTATAAACTATCAAAGTAACATTTCTAATATTTGTTCTCAGGTTAACAAAATTAAGAAGACCGAAACTAATGAACTTGAGACCAAAAAAAAAAGAAGTGGGTAAGTTTGGAAAAAATGCAAGACACTTCAATGTTTTCAGTTTTTTTTTACATAGTTATAATTCTATTTTATGTGATTCTTTTGCAGAGCTTCTGAAGAATATAAGATCAATTATTGGAAAGGAATGCTTGACTAGTGGAAAGATTGATCCTTAAAGCCTTGTTGCAGAATTTATTCTAGAAGTTAAAATTACTTTATCTTTTATGATTTAGTTGGAGTTAAATTTTATTTGAGAGATATAACAGGTCATTTGATTTGAACGTCTAACTTATAAGGAAAACCTCTATTGTCTGAGTACTACGTTTTTTTAATACAACATCTAAAGACATTTTTTATTTCATATTTGTTACATTGTGTATAAAGGTTGATATTTATTAAATATATATTTGAGTAATGACGAAAAGTTAAATAAAAGATTATTATTCTTATATTAGAAAATTTGATATGAAAATTTTAATGTGATATTCCACAAGATTTTAGAAAATGTCACTAAATTACTTGACATTCAGTTAAATGTCACAAAAATTTTATTGACATTTTCCAAACTGTCACAAATTATAATGCGACTTTTTAAAAAAGCATTAAATAAATATCATAATTATTTACCAACATTATTTTAAATGTCAGCAATTTATGTGACATTTCAAAAAATATCATAAATAAAGGTCGTAAATTTCTTACCGAAAATTCCCGACCCCAAAATTTATGATATTTGATTGTCACGACCCGAAATCCCACCCTTTAGGTCGTGACTGCGTCTAACATTGAACCCGCTAGACAAGCCAACGTATCCAGGTAGTTCCAACAAATTCAACCCAAGTTAACAGTAGTAGAGTTAATACTTTTCAAAACTAAACAGAATAACAAAACACCTTAAAATCCTTAACAATGGAAATGTAAGAGAAATTCAAAAATGCAAAGTGAAATAATAAAATACATAACGTCGCATAAGCACAAAACCGGGGTGTCACAACTCACGAGCTATCTAAACAGAGTGCTAAATACAGAGCCTGAAAAGAAATACATAATTGTCTTTGGAGCTAAAGAAGAAATAAGACAATAGGAGAACTAATGAACATGAGAGACTCCAAGGTCCACGAACGCCAGCAATATACCTTGAAACTCGGTGTGGACTGAAGGTGACTCCCTCAGAGCGATCCACTGGGTCCGGAAGTAGAATCTGCACAACATTGAGAAGTGCAGTGTAGTATCAGTACAACCGACCCCATGTACTGAGTAAGTGCCAAGCCTAACCTCGGCCGAAGTAGTGACGAGGCTAGACTTGACCATAACGATAACCTGTCCTATTCTACAGCAGGTAACAGAGATAATACAAGGCGAAAGATAGCGACAAGTAAGGGATACGGGAGCAGTAAAGGGGAACAAGTGAAATGAAGCAGTTAAATTGACATATAGAAGTAAACAAGGGAGGCAATTTAACACAATAGCTAACGAAACAAGTATAAATACCAGAAATGTAAATAATGGCACGGCATCACCCTTCGTGCTTTTACTCTCTTCCTCACAATGCGATGTATAATGTGAAATAGTATAAATCATGGCACGGCATCACCCTTCGTGCTTTTACTCTCTTCCTCACAATGCAATGTACAATGTAAGGCAATATAAATCATGGCACGACATTAACCTTCGTGCTTATAATCAATGTAAATCATGGCACGACATTAACCTTCGTGTTTATAATCAATGTGACTCATGGCACGACATCACCCTACGTGCTTTACACTCTTTCTCACTATGCAATGTAATCAAATACCATGGCACAACATCACCCTTCGTGCTTTGCACTCTTCCTCACTATGCAATGTAATCAAATGTCATGGCACGGCATCACCCTTCATTCTTTACACTCTTCCTCACAAAACAATGACAGATATAATGGCAAGGAGTACAGCATAGTGGAAATATACAGTTCAAATCACCCGGCAAGGGGAAAACATCAATTAATAACTCAATAAATGCCCGACAAGGGTCTCAGCTATAACCAATCACCTCAATTGTATACTCTACACTTGGATTATCAATCGTATCAACACTTATTAAGCTCAACAACCAATACCGTCATCTAGAATAAATTACCAAGTAGAGACAATCTCATAATAGGTTAAACATGGAAGAAATACTACAATTTCTATCAAAATTGAGNCCGACTCCGAAACAACGATATCTAGGCATAATTAATTCAATAATATCAATCAAGACTCAATAACACAATCCCATAGCCTAGATATTCAATTTCTAGCATTCTTCCAAAAATACCAAAATTCGACACCGGGCCCGCTTGGTCCAAACACGAGGCTCGGACCAAAACCCGATCACCCAAAACCGCACGAGTTAAAATATATAATTTGTTTTGAAATCCGACCCCAAATTGGGGATTGAATTACCCAAAATTCCCAAAAACCTAACTCTACCCAAAACCCCTAATTTCTACGTTGATTTTAGGATTTTAGGCCTAGATTCTAGTGATTATAAAAGAAAAGTGGGAGAAGTAGGAGTTAAAATCACTTAACCAAGAGTTATGGACTAAGGATTGGCTTGGAGGCCTTCAATGGAGGTTGGAGAGGAAAGAAAAAGGTGAAGAATTGTAAAATCCCGTAATAGCATTCTGTTTTTGACTTAAGGAATTAACTGGGCGATTTTGTTCATCGCGATTGCAAGAAAAGGGCTGCGATCGCGGAGAGTCTGGTCCTAACTCACTGCGATCGCAGAAGAGGAGTCGCGATCGCGGAATATAGCTTAGCTGACCCTATGCGGTCGCAGGAAGAGGTTTGCGATCGCGGAACACTGGGACGTCACACTATGCGATCGCGGGTCGAAGGGATGCGATCGCGGGTCGAAGGGACCTGGACAGACCTCTGCGATCGCGGAGCAAGGGATGCAATCGCAGATAAGAAAACACCAGACACCAGAAACCAGTCCAAAACATCAGATTCTTTTGACTCTTTAACACCCCGTTAGCTACCCGAAACTCACCCGAGCCCTCGGGTCTCAAAACCAAAAACACACACGACTCCCAAAACATCCTACGAACTTATTCAAGCATTTAAATCACCAAAATATCATCAAAATCATCGAATCAAACCTCAAAACTCTTAGAATTTTCTTTAAACTTCATAAAGCTTAACTTTTCCCAATTTTAATCCGAATCACGTCGTTTCAAGTCCGTTTTACACCAAATTTCACAGATAAGACAAATAACATATAATAAACCTGTTTCGGGCTCCAAAACCATAATACGGGCCCGGTAACACGGTTTTCACTTAATTATTCATTTTCAAAATCCATTATTATTTTCATAAAACAATTTTCTTTCAAAATTCATTTCTCGGGCTTGGGACCTCGGAATTCGATTCCAGGCATACGCCCAAGTCCCATATTTTCCTACAGACTCTCCGGGACCGTCAAATCACGGGTCCGGGTCTGTTTACAAAAAATGTTGACCAAAGTCAACTTTATTTATTTAATTATCATAAAATTCCATTGTAATCAAATTTCAACATACAGACTTCCCGGCTACACGCCTGGGCTACGCACGCATATTGAGGTGAGATTAACGGAGGCTTTCGGGGCCTCGGAACACAGATTTAGCTAGAATTACCTAGGATGACCTTTTGGGTCATCACAATCTCCACCTCTAAAACAAACGTTCATCCTCGAACGGACATAGAAAAGTACCTGAGTCTGAGAAAAGATGGAGATAACGACTCCTCATATCGGACTCGGGCTCCCAAGTAGCTGCCTCGGTAGGCTGACCCCTCCACTGAACACGGACCGAAGGATAACTCTTCGACCTCAACTGGCGAACCTACCTATCTAATATAGCTACCGGCTCATCCTCATAAGTCAGATCCTTGTCCAACTGGACACTGCTGAAGTCAAGAACATGAGATGGATCTGCAACATACCTCCGGAGCATGGATACATGAAACACTGGATGCACTGCTGATAAATGCGGTGGCAAGGCAAGTATGTAGGCCACCTCTCCTACCTTATCCAAAATCTCAAATGGACCGATATACCTAGGGCTTAACTTGCCCTTCTCTCCGAATCTCATCACGCCCTTCATAGGCGACACTCGAAGGAACACATGGTCTCCTACCATGAAAGCCAAATCTCGAACTCTACGATTTGCATAACTCTATTGCCTGGACTGAGTTGTACGAAGCATATCCTGAATAATCTTCCCCTTATCCAAGGCATCCCGGACTAACTCAGAACCCAATAACCTAGCCTCTCCGGGCTCGAACCATCCAACTGGAGACCGACATCGCCTACCATACAACGCCTCATACGGAGCCATCTGAATACTCAACTGGTAACTGTTGTTGTAGGTGAACTCTGCTAAAGACAATAATTGGTCCCATGATCCACCAAAATCAATAACACAAGCTCGTAACATATCCTCCAATATCTGAATAGTATGCTCGGATTGTTCGTCCGTCTAAATCTGTTGTGCTCAACTCAATCTGTGTGCCCAACTCTCGCTGAAATACTCTCCAGAAATGGGAGGTGAACTGAGTACCTCGGTCTGATATGATAGATAAGGGCACGCCATGCAATTTGACAATCTCTCTCATGTAGATCTTTGCCAACTTCTCCGCTGAATATGAAACTGACAAAGGAATGAAATGTGCTGACTTGGTCAGCCTATCCACAACAACCCATACTGCATCAACCATCCTCTGAGTCCTTGGAAGCCCAACTACAAAATCCATCGTGATACGCTCCCACTTCCACTCGGGAAGCTGAATCTGCTGCATCAATCCACCGGTTCTCTGGTGCTCATACTTAACCTGCTGACAATTCAAGAACCGAGCTACATAAGCCACAATATCCTTCTTCATTCTACGCCACCAATAATGCTGCTGCAAGTCCTGGTACATCTTTGCGGTGCCCGAATGAATGGAATATCGGGAACTATGGGCCTCCTGCAATATCAAATCCCGAATGCCGTCCACATCAGGAACACATATACGACCCTGCAATCTCAGAACTCCCCCAGCATCAACAGTGACCTGCTTGGCACGTCCGTGCCGAACCGCATTTCTAAGAGCACACAAATGATGATCATCATACTGCTTGGCGCGAATACGATCATACAATAAAGAACGAGCGACGGTATGGGCCAAAACACTGTCGCCCTCAGAAACCTCCAATCTAACAAATCGATTGGCTAACGCCTGAACATCCAAAGCCAAAGGTCGCTCTCCAACTGATAGATAACCCAAACTACCCATGCTGACTGACTTCGGCTCAAAGCATCGGCCACCATATTGGCCTTTCCCGGATGATAGAGAATAGAATATCATAATCCTTCAGCAACTCTAACCACCTCCTCTGTCTCATATTCAGCTCCTTTTGCTTAAACAAGTATTGCAAACTCTTGTGATCAGTGAATACCTCACACAGTACCCCATACAAATAGTGCCTCAAAATCTTCAAGGCATGAACAATAGCTGCAAGCTCCAAATCATAGACTGGATAGCGCTTCTCATGAATCTTCAACTGACGTGAGGCATAGGCTATAACCTTCCTATCCTTCATCAACACTACACTAAGCCCAACCCGCGAAGCATCACAATATACGGTATAAGAACCTGAACCTGTGGGCAGTACCAACACTGGTGATGTGGTCAACGCTGTCTTGAGCTTCTGAAAGCTCGCTTCATACTCCTCTGACCATTTGAATTGAACACTCTTCTGAGTCAACTTGGTCATAGGGGCTGCTATAGATGAAAACCTCTCCACGAACCAGCGATAATAGCCTGCGAGGCCCAAGAAACTCTGAATCTCAGTGGCTGAAGGGGGCCTAGGCCAATCCCTAACTGCTGAAACTTTCTTCGGATCCACCTGAATGCCCTCTGCAGATACCACGTGGCCCAAGAATGCCATAGAACTCAACCAGAACTCACACTTAGAAAACTTGGCATACAACTGTCGATCTCTCAGAGTCTGGAGGACGAATCTAAGGTGCTGCTCATGCTCCTCTCGGCTGCGAGAGTATATCAAAATATCATCAATAAACACGATCACAAATGAGTCCAAATAAGGCCTGAATA
This sequence comes from Nicotiana undulata, assembly GCA_005239495.1. NCBI lineage: Eukaryota > Viridiplantae > Streptophyta > Magnoliopsida > Solanales > Solanaceae > Nicotiana > Nicotiana undulata. Next base: position 2,648 of record ML259703.1, on the reverse strand, counting down.
CCCGATTCATCAACTCCATAAAAGCAACGGGGGCATTAGTCAACCCAAACAACATGACCAAAAACTCATAATGCCCATAACGAGTG
>MDKH01173252.1:0-57762 GCA_005239495.1 Nicotiana undulata | reverse complement strand
GGCATTGGTCAGCCCAAATGACATAACCAGAAACTCATAATGACCATATCTGGTCTTGAAAGCCATCTTCGGAATATCAGGCTCCCGAATTTTCAACTAATGATACCCCGAACTCAAGTCGATCTTTGAGAATACCTTAGCTCCTTGAAGCTGATCAAATAAGTCATCAATGCGAGGCAACAGATAACGATTCTTCACTGTAACCTTATTCAACTGTCTATAATCAATACACATGTGCATCGAACCATCCTTCTTTTTCACAAACAACACCAGCGCACCCCAAGGCGATACACTAGGCCAAATGAACCCCTTATCTAAGAGTTCCTGAAGCTGATCTTTTAATTCTTTCAACTCTGCTGGTGCCATACGGTAAGGTGGAATAGAGATAGGATGAGTATATGGCACCAGGTCAATACCAAAATCAATATCCCTGTCAGGTGGCATGCCTAGCAAGTCTGTAGGAAATACATCCGGAAAATCACGGACTACGGGAACAGAATCAACAGATGGAGTCTCACTACTAACATCCCTCACAAACGCAAGATAAGATTCACACCCTTTCTCAACCATACGCTGAGCCTTTAAATAAGAAATCACTCTGCTAGGCACGTGCTCTATAGACCCCCTCCACTCAACTCTCGGAACTCCGGGCATAGCTAAGGTAACGGTCTTAGCGTGACAATCAAGAATAGCATGACATGGGGATAACCAATCCATGCCCAGAATTACATCAAAATCGACCATACTCAGTAACATCAAGTCCACTCGGGTCTCCAGACCCCCATTAGATATAAGACACGACCGATACACACGGTCCACAACAATAGTATCACCCACCAAAGTCGAAAAATGAACAGAAGTAACTAGAGACTCACAGGGCATATTTAGAAAATGAGCAAAATAGGATGAGACATAAGAGTACGTGGAACCCGGGTCAAATAAAGCCAAAGCATAACTGTGACAAACTGAAATAAAAATGTAATCACCGCATCGGAAGCCATAGCATCAGGCCTAGCCCGAAGTGCATAAATACGTGGCTGGCCTCCACCTGCTCGACCTCCCCCTCTAGGACGGCCTCTAGCTGCCTGACCACCACCCCTGGCTTCCTGGGTAGGTGGTGATATGACTAAGGCTGAAGCCGAGGGTTGAACCGTCTGCTGGGATGAACTACCAAAATGACGGGGACATTGCCTCCACCTATGTCCAGACTCTCTACACTCGTAACAATTACCTATAGCTGGGGAAAACGAACGAGAACCTCCACCCTTCTGATAACCACCAGACGAACCATGCATATAAGAGCCCTGATGAGATGATGCTCGGGTGGAGCGCTGAGATAGAAGGGCACTAAAGGATGAACGTCCCTGATGAGCTTTGCGAGGACCCTGCCCCAACGATACACCACTGTACGCTGGGCAAACTAACTGTGGAGGTCTAAATGAACGACCTCTGATAGGCTGAAATTGCCCTCTGGGGGGGGGGGGGCACCACTGAAATTTCCTGATCCCCGAGGCCTCTTGACCTCTCTTTCCTCACGATCTTGCCTACGAACCGACTCAATATCCCGAGCAATATCAACAACCTGCTCAAATGGGACTCCAGACACCCTTTCTATGGTCATCAAAATCCGAAGTTGATACGAGAGACCATCTACAAACCTCCTAATCCTCTCCCTGTCAGTAGGGACAATCTCAGAAGCATGTCTGGCTAACTCGGAAAACCTCATCTCGTACTGGGTGACTGATGATTCCCCCTGGTGCAGCTGCTCAAACTGCCTATGCTGCTCCTCTCTGTGGGACTGTGGAACATATTCTCCAAAACGATCGTGGAGAACTGCTGCCATGTGAGAGGTGTTGAACCAACCGACCTATGCCTCTCGAATGACTCCCACTAAGTAAAAGCAGCACCCGCAAACTGAAATGTAACAAACGAGACTCCACTGGTCTCCAAGATACCCACAGTACGTAGTATCCTCTGGCATTTATCAAGAAAACCTTGGGCATCCTCCCCCTCGGTGCCACTGAAAGTCGGAGGCTTAAGTATGCTGAACCTCTCCAGCCTGCGCTGCTCATCCTCAGGCATAGCAGCGACCACAAAATCCTGAGCTGGAGCAACCGAGTGAACTGGGGCTGCTCCTGGTGTCTGAATACCCACAACCTGCTCAGGTGTCCGGGCAGCTGGAGTCTGATTGCCTCCCCCGACCTGAGCTATAGTGGCAGTAGTGGACATAGCAATTGCCTGAGACAAACTAGAACACGCCGTCAATATCTGAGCCAGGGTCTCTTGAAGACCCGGAATAACAATAGGCACTGCAGGTTCCTCAGCCTGTCCCGCTGGAGCACCATCGGCGGGAACCTGATCCTGAATGATAGGGGGATCCTGTGGTGCCACCCCGGCTGCTGCCTGAGCTGGTCCCCTACCTCTACCACGGCCTCGACCCCTTGTGGGTCTGGCTGGTGCCTGGTCACCCTGATTGGTATTGTGTGTCCTCACATTCTGTGAGAGAATGAAACAACGTAAGTTTAGATTTCAAGAATCAATAGATTTGGCACAAAAGAGTTCAAGAAAATAGAGATATTTCCTAAAAGTTTTGCAGCCTCTCGAAGATAAGCACAGACGTCTCCGTACCGATCCGCAAGACTCTACTAAACCTGATCATGACCGTTGAGTCATATGTAACCTGGCTCTGATACCAACTTGTCACGACCCCAAATCCTAACAGGCTGTGATGGCGCCTATCGTGGAACTAGGCTAGCCAACCATCACATTACTACGCTTTTGTTCAATTATAACAGTTCACAATTTAATTACAAGCATGCAACCATAACATCAATTAATATAGTTAAGTCTTAACCTCCTAATAATAGTCTAACAAACCTCCCAAGAACTGGAGTCAATAGTCATGAGAATCTAAGAATAATTAAATCTAACTCTGCTAAAACTATAATATATATCTCTGAATCAAATGCTAAAGCTAAACAAGGAGGGGAAATGGAGAAGCTGTGGACGCTGAACAGCTACCTCGAAATCCCGTTACTACTGCTAACGAACCTGCGTCAGCTACTGCTGCGAGCTCATACTTGGATCTGTGCACAGAGGCACAGGGAGACTTTATGAGTACGCTAACTCAGTAGTAATGAAAAGAAATCACAGTCTGAGAAATATAAAGCACACAAACAGATACACCATTTCACAACAACCAGTAAAACACCAAGTCACCAAGTAGTACTTAGCAAATTCATAGGTTCAAAAATCAATTCCAGACTCCTTTGAAAAACAAGTAAATATCAATATATCTCAGTGAAATCCTCAGTAAGACTCAGTTTGAAAACAAAATGAATCATAGTTCGAAAACTTAGTAAAATCAGCATAAATCCGCCCCTTGGGCCAAAATCAATTATCGTAACCATTTCCCTCAGGCATTATCTCGATCACTCAGTATCAATCATCACTCAGTAACAGCCCCGCGGGCAGTCATCATCACTCAATCGGTATCAGTGCTCATTAGGGGTGTGTTACAGACTCCGGAGGGGCTCCTACAGCCCAAGCGCAATAATAACATAAGGCCTGGAAACCTTCTCATCTCTCTCATGAGGCCTGGAAGCCTCCTCACATCTCTCATAAGGCCTGGAAGCCTCCTCACATCACTCATAAGGCCTGGAAGCCTCCTCACCTCTCTCATAAGGCCTGGAAGCCTCCTCACATCACTCATAAGGCCTGGAAGACTCCTCACCTCTCTCATAAGGCATGGAAGACTCCTCACAATATAGGCCTGAAAGCCTCACTCAGCCAAACACTCTCCATTAGCCCTTAGGCCATAAACAAACAGGGTTCTTGAACCAAAACAGTGTTTCATTTTTCAAGAAATAGTATCAAAATACTATGACTGTCAAAACAATTTATCAGGAAAAGCCTGAGTGTAAATCACAACATATTAAGTGAGGAAACACAGTAAAACAGTCCCCCAAGGGGTAAACAGATCGGCACTAGGCCCCAAACACGGCTTACAGCCCAAAACATATCATAATATATAAATACTAATTAAGCAAAGGCTTAAAAATTGGTTTCGCAACTCAATAGTCGCCTAAATAGGAAATATGTTTCCAAAGTTTCCACCTTTTAATTTCAAAACCAGTGAAGGGGTGCATGGTCCGGGGTTTCATACCCTCAGGACAGGATTTCAAGACATTACTTACCTCAAAACTAGACTAGAATTATTCTGCAAAACACTTGCCTCTCGAATCAACCTCCGAAGGCTCCAAATATACCAAGTTCAGATTTTTATCATCAACATATGTTTAAGGAATAATTTCCAATTGAAAAATATCGAATTTAACTCAAAAATCCGAAGCTGGTCAAAACCTGACCCCCGGGCTCGCGTCTCGAAACTTAGAAATTTTTACAGAAAAGTGTTCTTCATCTTCTCACGATTCCGTACATATAAAGAACACCAAAATTGGAGTTCGTTTGACCCCTCAAATCGACCCTTGAAGGTCTCATAATCTCATGCCCCAAAATCCTATTTTTCTACTGTTTTTCATGAATTAAAGGCTGAGATTATGGTCTTTCATCACCCATAAACGAGTTTTAATAATCAAATTACTTACGTCTGTGATACCCACTAATTTTCTTCTCCAAAAATCGCCCGAAAAGCTCTCCTCCGCTCAACAATGGTGTAAAAGAGGGTTTAAGTCGCGGAAGGATTATTATTTAACTGCTAAGTGATTTACTCTCTGCGATCGCAACCTTGGCCCTGGGATCGCACTGACCAATTCCCCCAGACCTCCGCGATCGCGACAAAGCTCACGCGATCGCAGTCTGGCTCAAGCGATCGCGAAGAACAACTGACCCTGCTCCCCACGGGCCTGGCTAACTCTACGCGATCGCAATCCGGCTTATGTGATCGCGAAGAACAACAAACCCCGCTCCTCACGGGCCTGGATAACTCTACGCGATCGCAGCTCAACCCACGCGATCGCACTGCATTGGGCCCCTTCTACTCCCCGATCGCACCTCCCTTTTTGCGATCGCATAGGCCTGTCCATAATTAAATCTCTGCGATCCCACTACTTCACCAGCGATCGCAGTGAACAAAATCACTGTGCACAAAAACCAGAAAATCAGCAATTGTTCTAAGTCCAAATGAGTCCGTTAATCACCCGAAATCAATCTCGAGCCCCTCGGGACCCCAACCAAACTTACCAACATATCCCATAACATCATTCAAACTTAGTTGCACTCTGAAAACACCAAAACTAACATCAAAACCCCAAATTTACATTGGATTCAAGCCTAATAACTTTGATATTTCTAAAATTCACCAATGATGTCGAAACAATCCAAATCAACTCCGATTGACCTGAAATTTTGCAGACAAGTCCAAAATGACATTACAAACTTGTTCCAACTGTCGAAATTCCATTCCGACCCTGATAGCCTATTTTCCACTGCCATCCGGAATCGCCAAAAAAACTAACTTCCGCCAATTCAAGCCTTATTCTACACCGAACATCACAAAATTATTCTGAACACACTCCTAAGTCCCAAATCACCTAACGAAGCTATCCGATCCATAAAATTTGCATTCCGAGGTCTTTTACCAATAAGTCAACTCTTAGTTGACTTTTCCTATTTTAAGGATATTCTTTAGGACTAAGTGTCTGAATTCTCAATTAACCATTATGATTCCAAGCCTATCAACTCTAACACATTAACAACAGAATAACCAATCTATAATAAGTCAATAACAACAGTTATAATGCACTTTTTACGTAACGACAGACCGGGTCGTTACAGTTTGGGACTCATAGATGACTCAATCTTTTGAATAAGCTTCAGTAGTTGAGGAGAAGTTGTCCAAGATTATGTGACCTCCTCGATTAAAGTAGATTGAACTCCTGAGATGTTGACCATATGTATCATATCCTCCTTCCTAGAAAGTGCATTAAAAGCTAGTTTTTCCTCTTTTTTCTATTGTGTAGTCGTAACCTAGTAGTTTGACCATCCATTTTTGTTGACTAGGTGTGGTGATCCTCTGCTAAAGTAAGTACTTTTGACTATGGTGATCAATTTTCATGTTGAAATTCCTTCCCCACAAGTATAGTCTCCATTTCTGCATAGTAGAGACCAAAGCTAGTAGTTCCCTCTCATAAACAGATAGTGCCTTGGTTTTAGCTAATAGTCCCTACTAAAAAAAGCAATAGGTATATTATATTGTGTTAGGAAAACTCCAATCCTATCCTCAGATGCATAAGTCTCTACAGTGAATTATTTTGAGAAGTCATGAAGGGATAGTATAGGGCAGAAGTTAATGCTACCTTCAGTTTTTCAAAAGCTGCATAAGCCTCTTGAGTCCATTGAAAATTACCTTTTTTTAGCGGATCATGAAATGTGTGATGACCCAAAAGGTCATCCAGTGTATTTCTAGCTAAATCTATGTTCCGAGGTCATGAGAATCTCCTTTTATTTCACCTCTTTATGTGCGCAACCCGGGCGTGTAGCCGGGAAGCCATTATGTGAGAAATTGATGAAAATGATATTTTTGTGTTGAAAAATTGAGTAAAGTTGACTTTGGTCAACATTTTTGGTAAACGGACCCGGACCCGTAATTTGACAGTTTTAGAGGGTCCGTAGGAAAATGTGGGACTTGGGCGTGTGTCCGGAATCAAATTCCGAGGTCCCAAGTCCGAGAAATAAATTTTTAGAGAAAATTATTTTCTGAAAAATATAAAGGTTTTTGAAAATGAAATTTTATGTAAAACCTATAGTATCGGGACCGTATCTTAGTTCCAGAGCCAAGAACATGTTCAATATAATTTATATGTGTTATCTGTGAAGTTTGGTAATAAACGGACTTCGTTTGACGTGATTCGGACCTTAAATGCAAAATTCGAAAGTTTAAGAAGTTTTGAAGTATTTCATTGATTTTGAGGTTTAATTCATTGTTTTTATGTTATTTTGGTGGTTTAATTACACGAATAAGTCCGTAGGATGTTGCATATTTGGTTTTGAGCCCCGAGGGCTCAGGTGAGTTTCGGATAGGCGTCGGGGTGATTTTTAGGCTAAAAATCTGGTGTTATTGTTGTCATCTGGTGTCTGGTATTTTATGCTATGCGAACGCATAGGATAGACTGCGAACGCATAGCACAAGGTTGGGCTGGGCAGAATTTGGCTTGTGCGAACGCACCCATGAGGATGCGATCGCGGAGGGAAACTAGTTACAGCTGTGCGAACGCACCATGTAGGTCGCGAACGCACAACCTATGAGGGGAACCTGGGGGCTGAGTGTAATTTACCCTGTGCGAACGCGGCCCCACAACCCCGAACGCATAGGTCTAAGTAGCTAACCCTTCGCGAACGCAGCCTGGGGCCCGCGAACGCGGAGAGTAAAAATTGCCCAGTTATTTTAAGTCTAAAAACAGAACATTATTACGGGATTTTGGACATTTTTCATAAACCTCTTCTTCTCCAAAGCTCTTAGGCAATTTTGGAAGCATTTCCTGACCTTAATCTCTTAGGTAAGTAATCTTTAACTTGTTTTCTTCCATTTTCATCAGCATCTATTAGATTATAGGTCTAAAAACATGGAATTAAAGAGTAGAAATTAAGGATATGGGTAGAGTTAGGGCTTTTTGATTATTTGGGAATTTGACATCGTTTTTGGGGTCGGATTTCAAAACGGATTATATTCGGGCTTGTGGGGGAATGGGTGATCGGATTTTGGTCCGAACCTCGTGTTTTGACCAAGCGGGCCCGGGGTCGATTTTTGGAATTTTGGGAAGAAAGTTGGGAATTCTATATTTAAGCATTGGAATTGAATTGTTAAGCATTTATTATGTTACTGAGTCAATTATGTCTAGATACGATTGATTTAGAGTCGGGTTCGAAAGGAAAAGCGGTGTTAGAGACTTGATTTAGATTCTTGGAGTCGATAAGTGTTTGGCCTAATCCTAGCTTGAGGGAATAGGTGTTGAGCCCTATTTTCTATGTATGTATTCCAAGTCCAATGTATAGATGAGGTGACGAGTACCTATATGTTGTGGTCAAGCATGCCCGTGAGTCGAATATGAGTAATTATGTGATTTTCATTGAAGTTTACTGTGTTTATGGATTTGATATCATTTGGTAGTTATCCATTTGATGGAACTTCTCATTTGTGAGTACTGTTGAGAAATGATTCGGTTGAGGGATATGTTGGTAAGTTATATATCTGTATAGGTTTGGTTATAGCTATGTCCCTTGGCGGGATGGTATTACTTTTGTTGATTATTCCTGTGTATTTAAGGTTTCTTATTGTTTATTTTCCTGTCAATTGTTGTTTTACGATATTTATGCACGAGAGGATATTCCGTGCTATGTTATTGTTCATTTATGCACGAGGGGACATTCCGTGTCGTGTTATTGATATTTATGCACGAGGGGACATTCTGTGTCGTGTTATTGATATTTATGCACGAGGGGACATTCTGTGTCGTGTTATTGATATTTATGCACGAGGGGACATTCTGTGTTGTGTTTTTGATTATTTATGTACGAGGGTACATTCTGTGTCGTGTTGTTGATTATTTATGCATGAGGGGACATTCTGTGTCGTGTTATTGATATTTATGCACAAGGGGACATTTCGTGTCGTGATGTTGTTTATTTATGCACGAGGGGATATTTCGAGCCGTGTTACTTATATTTATGCACGAGGGGACATTCTGTGCCGTGTTTTGTGATATTATAGCACGAGGGGACATGTCGTGTCGTTGCTGTTTACTTATTGTTTCAGAGTTGTTAGTTTTTGCTTCTATTTCATTATTTCAGTTGTTGTCTTGTTCCGTTATTTCAGTAGTTGTTATCCCTTTCTCCCCAGCATGTTTTTCCCCGTTTTGTACCTAATTGTTTACTTCATGTTACTACTCCTGCGATACATTATTGAACTGCACAGGTATTTGTTGTTTGTCGTGTCCTAGCCTCGTCACTACTTCGCCGAGGTTAGGCTCGACACTTACTTAGTACATGGGGATATTGTACTGATGCTACACCTGCACTTCTTTATGTTGTGCAGATTACGATACCGGACCTGGTGGACATTGATCGAGGGAGTATCCTTCAGTCCACAGGCGACACTGAGGTAGTCCTGCAGGCGTCCGCAGGCCTTGGCGTCTCCTCCTATATTATCTCCTTTTGTCTCTTATCCTTTGTACTTCCGAGACAGTTGTATTGTTCATTCAGACTTTGTTTTTAGCATTCTTAGACAATCCGTGGATTTGTGATACCAGTTCTGGGGTTTTACTAAGGATTTTGTAACATCAAATACTTAAGTTGTTGTATTTCATAGCTTCCGTACTCTTAATTAAACTTGTTCTCGCTTATCGCTTTTTTTTTAAATGCCTAATAACAAGGAAATAAGTTATATTAACAGGAATGTTGGCTTGTCTAGCGGGTTCAACGTTAGACGCCATCACGATCCCGACGGTGGGATTTCGGGTCGTGACAAAAAGGGTCTAGCAATTTCCCTAGAACCTTGAATGAACCTCCAATAGTATCCAATTAGGCCAAAGAACACACTAAGTCCTTTAACAGTTGTAGGTTGAGGCCAATCTAGGAAAACTTCTACCTTAAGCCTATCCATATATACACCTTCTTAAGAGATAACATGCCCAAAGTAGTATATTTTTGTTACTCCAAAGTCACGTTTACTCTTCTTTAAATACAATACATTAGCCCTCAATATCTCAAAGGTGATCTCTAAGTGCTTCAGATACTCAGACCAAGAAAAACTATAGATGAATATATCATCAAAGAAATCGGAAAGAATTTTCTAATATGAGTGATGGAGATTTAATTCATCAGACTTTGAAAGGTGACGGGGTATTGGTTGCCAAATGGCATGACTTAGAACTCGTAGTGTCCATGATGTGTTCTAAATGCAATTTTAGGAATATCAGCTTCAAACATTCTAATTTGATCTAGCTTAGAAAAATACCTTGCACCATGTAGTTCATCTAGTAGTTCCTCAATTACTGGAATGGAAAACTTATCCTTTATTGTGCAATTGTTCAGCTCCCTATAATCCACACATATTCCCCATGTACCATCTTATTTGTTCATCATAACAATGGGTGAGAGTATGGACTAGTACTGCTTCTGATAACTCTTATGGCCAGCATCTCATATACCATCTTCTCTATTTGATCCTTTTGAATTACAGGATATCTGTATGTTCTGATATTCACTGGTGAAGTTCCTTCTTTCAATGTAATCTTGTGATCATGGATCCTAGAGGGTGGCAACTCAGTATGTATCTCAAACATGTCATTGTACTTGTCAAGCATTATCTGTATTTCTTAAGCCTCTCCACTTCATTGGTTTCTCCTCCCTAAGCATATAAACTAGCCTCATTAATTGTTCCTCTTGCACAAGTAAACCCATTGAAATCATGCAAAGCTCATCAAGCTTGGCCAACAACTTGTTCATCCTACCTAAAGCAATTAGTTTTACAGTAGGGGTTGAATTCCTCTGAGAGACACCTTCTGGCCTTTGAAATTGAACTCCATCTTGAGCTTCTTGAATTTCCACAAGATGTCTCCAAAGGTGTTAAACCACTGAATATCTAGAACTTACCACACCCTCTAATAGGTAATATCAGCATGTCAGAGATGAAACTGGCGCATTGCGTCTTCCACTCTAGATTCTTGCAAATATTATTGCTCGGCACCTTGCTTCAATCAGCTACAGAAACATTGATGGGATCAATAGCATTCATCAGCTACAGAAACATTGATGGGAGCAATTGTCATCATCATACACCCCAGCTTCTTGGCAATGTTGATATCCATGAAGTTGTGTGTGCTTCCAGTATCAATGAGGACCTGAACAACCTTGCCTTTAATAGAAACTTTCACCCTCATAGTTCTGAAGTCATGGATACCACTTATAGCATGCATTGAAACACGGGGAAAATGGAACCATCCTCGGTTGTTTCTAATCCTTGAGTCATGATGGTGAAGAACTTAGTTGCATTTAACATCACATTCTCCTCCAATTCCACTAGTTCTTATGACTTATTCACTTCCATATAAAATAGTTTTCCTTTCTTATTACACACATGCCCAAAATTATATTTCTCATCACAGTTAAAACACAAGCCCTTACTCCTTTCCTCCATTTCTGCAGGAGTTAGTATTTTTGGGTTCTTGTATGTTTGTATGGAATTGCCAGCACGAGGATAGTGAGTTTTGGAAGGTAATTGAGATTTTGTAGAGGAGGTATTTTGAGAGAAAGAATTTAAAAATTTAGGAACATTTATGGAGTGAGTAATATAGGGCCATAGGTGAAAGCCTCCTTCAGCACTAACAAAGTTGCTCTTATATTCTGGCTAGGCTAATGGCCTTAGCTTGAGTTCTAGGGCCCAACATTTTCACGGGCAACCCAATCTCAAGTTTTAACCCTCTAATGAAACAACTAACCACGTAGTCTTCAGATAGTTCTACTCTAGTAAGTAATTCATCAAAGAGATAAATATAATATTGAACAGAACTCACATGCCTCAGATCCTTCAAGGCACCCATGTGATCATGAAACAATTCAGATTCAAACCTAGAATATAGGCTTCTGACATATTCACTCCACCTAGGACACTCTCTTGTTATCTGATGCTTCAATATTGATGTTATTGTAGGCCTTGCCTTCAAGCTTGCAAGAAGCTAATTTCACCTTAGAGCTTTTAGATGTTTCATCAACATCGAAGAATTGTTCACATTTTTACAATCAATCCTTTAGTTCTTCCCTATTAGCCTTTGCGAATTCCACCCCGTAACCTCTATAGTTGGTAACTGGTAATCCTCATTTCGAGCTTTAAAGACTGCAAGGGCATAATTGTTGCTTCACTATATGATTGTATATCCCCTCCTGCAACCACATTACCCAATATTATCCTCTTTATTTCTTCCATATCTTGCGCGACCTTCGCATCCATCATCTGCTTCAAATCTGAAATAGAGGTTACAATAGTGTCCATGGATCCCTCACAATTCCTGCATACGCGTGTAGTGATCACCCATTTTCATCCGAGAATGGAGGGATTTGATACCAATGATGCTGCTCAGAATTTCAAATACTAAAATGAAAAGAAATTGAGTGTTCCTAAAGAGTAGAACCAAGAATTACTCTTGAATAGTCCACTCGTAGCTCTATGAGCAATAGATCAGTACTCAGAAGAGAAGAGAGGGTTTTATTGACTCTTCAACCGGGAATAGAATGCTTACAAAATGAGATTAGATCGGCTAATAAAAGAAGAGGAGCTTGAGCGGGAAAGTTAGTTATAATTAGTTTCCTGACTCACGTACCAAGCACCTGCATCAACTAACTCCCAGCGACCGTCTAACTAACTGACTAACTCAACAACTAATTCTTCACTAACTCAACTAACTAATTGACCAAGTATAAAACCAAATTTCATAAATAATGCTAAAAGATCTCAAAGGAACATATAAAAATGCCAACAATGATGGTCCTGATCACGCCCAACTATGCCTTATAAAAAGGACAAAGCGGTCGTTGCAAATATAATTCGGATATTAAGTCAAGAGTCGAATCTCACAGGGAATTAACCTACCAATTACCGTTATCAGACTCACTTAATTTCACGTAATCAACTTCCCAAGATGTTTTAGATAATAAGTGGTTGGTTTTCTACTAACTATTACTTAATGAAACTATATTAACTAAGAGTTAACTAAAATAGATTAGTAAACAATAATGAGAATGATCTAAGGTTATGATTTCCCCTATTGTTGGAATCCCTTCCTACTATGTTTGGTATAAATATGCCTAATCTTCTATATCGATAATGAGCACTCTGACTATTGTAAATCTCTCCCAAGTAATTACGACATACTAGACATACTCTACCGAGTTACGCTAGCTGGCTTTGATTACAGCTCACTTAGATTGCACCCAAGGTTTCGTTATCCCTAATCCACCTTTAAACCCTTGGTTATTGATTCCTCACATACGTCGGGAGTGATGTTGTTCAACAACTACCTAAATATGCACTCTCTCCCAAGTAATACATACTAAATAGGCACAGCTAATTGAGGGACCTTTCAATTAACTACAAAAAGAACGTAGTTGAACAAATAGATATTAAACTTTGGCAAATCTATATTAACATAGCAAGAATTTCATCCTTCAATAGGTTCCATCAAAACCCTAGACTAAATATTTAGCTACTCATGATAAAATAAGATAAATCCATAAGATAATTCATAATTCACAAATAATGAGAAAAGAAAGAAGAATGAAAAACTCTAATGGTGTCTTGATCTTCTCACACTTGTTCTTGCCTCCAATTCAGTCTAAAACAATATTAACCTTTACTTTGGGCGAGTTTTTGGGTTTATATAGGGTTAGGTTAAGTTTCCAATGATTTACACTTTGGCCCCTGTTCCGCTCTTCTTCCACCGCACCCCGACCGCCGGTCGCGGTGGACCATTCCACTATTTTTCTTCACCTTTCCTTGCTTGTTTTAACCCAGGCTCTTCTCGATTAGCCTTGTATATACATATTTGACTCCAAAACACTCTATATCCTCCTCCTAACTCGGAGTAACTCCTGCAAAGCATAAAAAATCTCAATTAGAGAAGTTTGTTATCGTTTAGCATTTAAAACATCAATAAAGTATGGTTAACTTAGAGCATAAATAGCATCTACATTGCATAATATAGGCTACTATCAACACCCCACACTTAAACCGTTGGTAGTCCTCGAGCAATAAAACCACACTCTATAGGACTAATAATCACTGGGTAACTTCTGTATTCCTCATACCGAGAATAATTCACACTGGTAGACTACCTTAGCGTAGCATCCTAACCTCAAGAGTGGACTCTCTCTCTAGCCACGTAATGTCCCTAAGCGGCTCTCCTACTCTGAGTCATAGGTCCAGACTTACCTTCCTTTCATGAATCAAGTGCCTACTCACCACAAAAGAGACTTATATCATAGTCATTATAATTCACACACTGAGGACTTCAAATAAGTAAGATTTCACTCACTCTCAGAAAGAAATTCTTGTGCCACAAAAAACACACCATAGGCTTGCTCGTAGTGTAATACTCGACTAATCGAGCTCATTTGGTCTAGAATCAAGTAGGACTTTATTTGGTTGTAATGTTAGCTGCGGGACAAGTAGGATACATATGGGTATAGTGACTACACCTCCCTAAGCACTTTAATACATTTTTCACTTTTAAGCCCACACTTTTGTCAGACGATCATTCCACTTTTACATCATTGTGTTATACCCCCTACTTCTTTAAGCACGCTTTTTTCAAAAGAAGGCACCATTTGAGACTTATTCTTTAAAATTATATAGCTCAGTCTCTTCTTCTTCTTTTTCAATTCCGATGGCTTTTATTATTACTTATTACATCGTGCACCTTTATCCACATTTTCTTAGTTCCACTCAAAAGCCCAACCAACCACCCCACACTTTAATTTTTTCATATTCATCACAATTCAAGTGCTTCTAAGAGGTGATACGGTTCTAAAAAGATAGACAATTCAAAACTTGGGTAAGGCTTGTAATATGGTTTCCAAATAAAACAGGATTAGAGGCTCAAAGGGGGTTAACTATGGTATATACAATCAGGTGGGTAAAAACATACTTAGATAGGTTTATCAAATAAACGCCTATATCACTTTCTAGACCAAATAAGGCTACCATTTTGCTTCGTAAACGCATAGGGAAACTTCTAGGCATTGAATGTTAGCACATAATACACAAAGCCTCACTCTCACATGGCACATGACTCAATTCAGTTCGAATCATCAGACACTCTGCTCAAAGTGCTTAAGCCAAATCAAGAACACACAATTTAAGGCTTTCTTGCTAGAGTCGACTAATGAGCCTAAGTGTCACACTAAAGCAATCTATATTCAAGGTACCATGGAGTTAAGGGATCCTATTTTTATTCTTTCCCTTGACCAAAAGTTCCTAAACTAAAAAGAAAAAAACTAACTACACCCGGTTCAAATGAAAACCCTTGGAAAAGAACCGTGGGTTAAAGAAAAACTAAGGGGGAGTTGATACACTACCTAACAAAAGAAAATCTTTTTTTTTGTTCGACTTAAGTCCCTCAAGAGACCTGTTGAGAGGTGTCCATCTTCGGTCAAGTCAAAGTTAATTAAAACAAACCAAAATACCAAACAAATACATACAATTGTACAACAACAATAACCATCCCCTGCCCCACACTTAAAGATTTGGCATGTCCCCATGTCAATGAAATTAAAGAAAAGTAAGGTAAGGGGACTTCCCTAGTGCTCAATCCTGATCGGAGAAAGTGTCGGGATTGAGGTGACATGCTCGTCCTAGCGCCCATAGCCAGCCCATGATCTTCTTCTTTGGCCTAGCACTTTGAGTAGCCAGAGTGTCAACTCTAGTACCCAGGTAATTGACCGAAGTGCATAGACCAGCCATATCCTACTCCAAGGCTGTCAACCGGGAACTCCGGTGGGCCTGTGATGGGCCCACCTCATCAGCAATCTGCACCGGTGGGGCAGAGGCATGCGTAGCCCCCTCGTTACCATCATCATTGACATCATCATCATCCGCCACATCCGCGGGCTCATCGTGCTCAGCGGCAGGTGCTCCCTGCTCTTTCCCAACTGTGATTTTCCTCGCCCTTAATGGGGCTTTTACTTGCACCTTCCCATATACCATTGGATTTTCAGGAACTCGTGATGCTCGCCACAACCTGCTGACGAGAGAGAGGAAGTAGAACCCATAATTTGTCTCCTTGGAGCGAATGAACATTTCATCCTGAATGAGTCGGGACACGTCAAGATCGTGGTGATTCACTAAAAATTAAATTGATGTTGCTCTTGACGCATTAACATATGTAGTATTTTCGGACGGCTGTTGATGATCGCCAGCCAACACTTAGCCTCTCAAGTGAGAGATTGGGAGTTCAGGGTCATTCTAGGCTTGAGCCATATTGGATCATTTCCAGCAACACATATTGTTTGAACGAAGAGGTTCCACGTGAAAGGTTGCTTCTGATAATCTTGCTAATAGTCTGTCTCTCCGGTGAAGACCGACAATCTGTACACTCGGCGGATGGCCTCAAGAGACGCATTCACATGGGTAATTTTTACTGTGACAACCCTATCATCATGGTCCGGGAAATTAGCATAGAACTCTCGAACCATCATCATATTGCCCACTTTCGATTCATCGAAGAAGATGTCCAGCTGACGTTTCCTTAATTCATTGTATATGTTTGGGAACTCAATCTGCAAGGCAGCCCTGTCAATGTGTACTTCAGGCACAAGCTTCTTGGATGACTTTGCATTAAAACTGTCTTGAGCATCTTTGGAGACAAACCGGGTACTATCGAACTGGCTCGAGCTAGCCTGAGCCCGAGCTCTTGACGAACCTCCTGGCCCACTGGTGGAGGAACCCGTGGCACGTCTCTTTCTAGATTGGTTCGTTATACCTAACAAAATAAGGGCTACTATTAGTACGGGTGTGAGTTGTGTGAACCCCGGGTGGTTACTCAGACTTCACCACCAACATGGTCACATTAGCATTTACAGCTTATTAGGGCAATTCTACAAACACCTAGTGTGCCTGGGTCTAACATTTAACACAATTATCCCATGGAAGAATAAACCCTCCCCAAATCAACCACAATAGCTACAAAACTCCACCCCGCCACAATCAACTGATTCACAACTAAATCATGTTATTTTCTTCCATTAGATATATCATCAAACTACAAAGAAGAGAGTACTAATCTAAGATATTATACAAATCTGAAAATAACAACAACAAAAAAATAAGGGAGAGAGATAGCATTACTTACTTGAGAGTGATGAACAATTGAGGGGGTAACTTGATTACTTGATAGATGAGAAAGAGAGGGATTTGTGAGGGGAGAAGGATTCGTGACGGAAAGATTGAATGGAGGAAGAAGAAGACAGACGTGAGGGAGAGTTAGAGTAAGAGGGGAAGGGAATTGGGGGAAGTGGGGGGGGGGTAGGTTTTATTTTTAGTGGGTTAAGAAAAGAAGAAAAAAAATTAAAAAGTAAAAACAAAATACATCACTTACCTGCCGACCGCGCCCAGCACCGCGGTTGCTGTCGCTGGGCGGTGGTACATCGATCCACCATGCCTGGTCCGCGCTCGGGACCGCGGTCACGGTAAAAAAATAGTGTCCATTGAATTTACTGCGCCCTAGACCGCGGTCGCAATCGCGGTGCTGGGTCAGAACATGTTAATTTCACCGCGCTCCCTACCGCGTTCCAATTGTGGTCGCGGTCAGGGGCCTCCGAATGTTTTTTGTTTTCATCAATTTTTTACCTTTTCGGAGTTGGTTCTTGACCCCGACTTCTCCCCATGTGCACCAATCTTGCCCTGTACACTAATAATTGGGTTAGTATCATACACATCAAGTACAACAACAAAACAAATATAAAAACAAAAGAAAACACGGGTTGCCTCCCACGAAGCTCTTGATTTAACGTCGCGGCACGATGATTACAACAATTCAATGGGTTGCCTCTCATGCAGCGCCTGATTTAACTTCGCGGCACGACGTAGATGAGCGCATTTAAGGTTCGCTCGACCTATGAGGCTCAGTCAAATGGGTCACTAACACCTCCTTTACTTTATCCATGCCCACATAAGGTTTCAATCTGTGCCCATTGACTCTATACGTGCGAGAGTCTTTCTCTGAGGCAATCTCTATAGCACCTGAAGGGAGAACTTCAACCACACGAAATGGTCCAGATCATCATGACTTGAATTTACCCGGAAATAGCCTTAATCTTGAATTGTAAACAAACACCATTTCTCCGGGTTTGAAATTCCGCTAAATAATGCTCTTGTCGTGCAACCTCTTCATTCTCTCTTTGTATAACCTTGTGCTATCAAAAGCAAGATAGAGGAACTCATCCAGCTCATGCAACTTCGTGCCTCTATTCGTTCCCGCAACCTCCATGTCTAGATTCAATTGTCTCAGTGCCCACCAATCTCTATGCTCTAACTCCACCGACAAGTGACAAGCCTTCCCAAACACCAACTTGTATGGCGACATGCCAATTGGTGTTTTGAATGCAGTTCTATAAGCCCATAGTGCATCATCTAACTTTTTCGCCCAGTTTGTTCTTGTGGCATTCACAGTTTTGGTTAACACACTCTTTATCTCTCTATTTGACACTTCAACTTGCCCACTGGTCTGAGGATGGTATGGATTTTCCACCTTGTGGTGTACATTGTACTTCTCCAGCAATTTCTCAAAGGCTCGATTGCAAAAATGAGTGCCTCTGTCACTAATTATGGCCCTCGAGGTGCCGAAACGGGTGAATATGTTCTTCTTCAAAAACCCAATCACCACCCTTGTATCATTGGTGGGAAGTGCTGCAGCTTCCACCCATTTGGACACATAGACTACAGCAACAAGTATGTACTTATTGCCATATGAACTGACGAAGGGACCCATGAAGTTTATTCCCCAAACGTTGAACACTTCGACCTCCTGAATTGGGTTCATGGGCATCTCATGGCGACCGGAAATGTTCCCGATTCGCTGGCATTCATCACAGCCCTTGACCCATAGATGTGTATCCTTAAACACAGTTAGCAAGTAGAAACCTGCTTCTAGAACTTTCGCAGTTGTCCTGACTCCACCAAAATGTCCACCATATGTCGATGCGTGACATGCCTGCAAAACAGAAGATTGATCTATCTCGGGGACACACCTCCTTATCATATTTCCAACACAAATGAAACAGATAAGGTTCATCCCAGTAATACATGCGGCAATCACGGTAAAACCTTTTCTTTTGCACAGAGGAAAGGTTATAGGGAACTATACCGCTTGCCTGGTAGTTTGTAATGTCTGCATACCATGGAACTTCCTCAAGTATTGTGGAGAGTAGTTGCTCGTCTGGAAAGGTTTCCAGAGTATCCTCTACCTCAACTGCTTTGTCAGCTCCTTCCAGTCGCGATAAGTGATCAACGACTTGATTTTACGTGCCCTTACGGTCACAAATTTCCCAGTCGAACTCTTGGAGCAGCAACACATAATGAATCAGGCGCGATTTTGACTCTTTCTTTTCGATCAGGTTTCTGAGAGCAACATGATCAGTATAGACAATTACCTTTGAGCCAATCAGGTACGATATGAACTTGTCAAACGCGAACACCACTGCCAGTATCTCCTTTTCAGCCACAGTGTAGGTCAGTTGGGCTCCACTCAATGTTCTGCTTGCGTAGTAAATTGGGTGCATTATTTTATCTTTCCGATGTCCTAGCACTGCTCCCACTGCATAGTCACTTGCGTCACACATTAGCTCGAATGATTATTCCCAGTTGGGGGAAACAATGATTGGTGATGTGATAAGTCTCTTCTTCAATTCCTCGAATGCTACCCTGCAATCATTAGAAAAATACAAAAGGGTGATCTTTTTCTACCAATTTACACAAAGGGTTAGCAATTTTGGAAAAGTCTGTTATGAATCTCCGGTAAAAACCGGCATGCCCGAGGAAACTCTTGATTGTTTTGACGGATGTGGGTGGTGGAATTTTTGTTATCACATCAACTTTCGCACGATCCACCTCAATGCTCTTTCTTGATACCAAGTGTCCCAAGACTATACCCTCTTGTACCATGAAATGACACTTTTCCCAGTTAAGTACCAGGTTAGTCTCGATACACCTTTTCAACACTCTGGTCAGATTCTTAAGGCAGTCATCGAATGAATTTCCCACTACTGAGAAATCATCCATGAAAACCTTCATTATGTCTTCCACCATGTCTGTGAATATGGACATCATGCACCTTTGGAATGTGGCAGGTACATTTCATAGGACAAATAACATCCTCCGAAAAGAAAAAATCCCATAAGGACAGGTGAATGAGGTCTTCTCTCTATCCTCTGGTGCAATGGAGATCTGATTGTACCCTGAGTACCCATCCAAAAAACAAAAATGGGACCTCTCTACCAGTCTGTCAAGCATCTGATCAATGAAGGGAAGTGGGAAGTGGTCTTTCCGAGTGGCCAAGTTCAGTTTCCTGTAATCCATACAAATTCTCCAGGATGTGACGGTTCGTGTGGATATCAGTTCATTTTTCACCACCGTCATTCCACCCTTCTTAGGAACACATTGCACTAGGCTAACCCAGTTGTTTTCATAGATGGGGAAGATGATTCCCGCATCTAACCACTTAATGATTTCTTTCTTCACCACTTCCTTCATATTGGGGTTCGTCCTTCTTTGGTGTTCTCTAAAAGGTTTGTGCCCATCTTCCAGTGGAATGTTATGCATACAAAAGGCCAAGCTGATCCCCTTAATATCTTCCATGGTCCACCCGATTGCAGTCGTGCACTCTGTCAGCACCTGCAAAAGTTGTTGTGCATGCACCTCTAACAAACTAGATGACATAATAACAGGTAATGTAGAGTTAGGTCCTAGGAATGCATACCTGAGATGGGCGGGCAGTGGCTTCAACTCCAACTTTGGTGGTTCTTTTATGGATGGCTTGGCTGGAGGAGTTTCCCTTTTCTCTAAGTGCAGGGGCTCAAATTCGAGTGGTCTCTTCCAAAAATCTTTTCCCTCAAGAGCAAGCACCCATTCCGCCAATTCTTCACCATTAACCTCATCTAAGTTCATGAGACATGCAACAAGAGGATCCTCAATGTTCAAGGTCTCATCATCCTCTTCCAAGATTACATCCATGACATCTATTAAAGAGCAATTGGCAATTTCACTTGGTCACCTCATAGATTTTTGCACATTAAATGTTATTTCCTCATCATTTAACCTCATCTTGAGCTCTCCAGTTTCATAGTCAATTAGAGCTCTCCCTGTGGCCAAGAATGGCCTTCCCAAAATTATGGGAATTTCTTCATCCACCTGACAATCCAGAATGACAAAATCTGTAGGGAACACAAATTTCCCTACCTGCACCAACACGTCATCAAGAATACCTGAAGGCCTCTTTACATTCCTATCAGCCAGCTGCAACAACATAGACCTGGGTCTAGCTCTTCCAATCCCAAACCTTTTATAGATCGCCAGGGGCATAAGATTTATGCTTTCCCCCAAATCACATAGTTCCTTAGCAAAATCAAAGTTACCTATAGTGCAAGGAATTGTGAAACTCCCTGGGTCATTCAACTTTTCAGCAACGGATCTTGTTACAACAGCACTGCAGGTCTGAGTTAGAGTCATTGTGGCCAAATCTTAGAAGTCGAACTTGCGGGACATCAAGTCCTTCATCATTTTTTCATAACCAGGCATCTCCTTTAAAGCACAATCAATGGAATATTTACCTGAATCTGTTTCAACATTTCCAAGAACTTCTTGTATTGCTCATCTTTTTTATATTTGGCCAACCATTGTAGGAATGGGGCTGGAGGTCGCTTCTTCCCTGTGATTTGGGCTTTCTCTTTTTCAGGCACTGCCTCCACTACCGGTTCTTGTTCTATCTCAACTTATTTCTCAGCCTCATTCTGTTTGTTGGCATCTTCCTGGTCACGTTGTACTATCACCTCAGTCAACCCTGTTGAATCATCTATCTCAATGGGCACTAGCACAAGTGTCTCAGCAGGTCTGCTTTCTCGATCCATCTCTTTATCCAAGTCTAGGTCTCTACCATTACGTAGACTCACTGCCATTAGCTGCTTCGGGTCCTGATCTTTTGGATTTACCTGAGTGTCTGCAGGTAACGTCCCATGAGGACGATTATTCAGTGATATCGAAATTTGACCCATTTGGACCTCAATATTCTTGATAGCTGACTCGTGTTAATCTACTCTTTCACTTATTTTTGCATTAGACCCAATCACCTGATGCATCATTGCCTTGAGCCTAGCAAACTCATCTTCCTGTCTCCCATTATGTTGTTGTTGAGGTGGATGATAACCCTGCTGTTGATTCTGGTTGTTGTAGCCATGTTGCCTTTGGTAAGGTTCCATATTACCTTGTGGTCGCATGGCCCCCATATTGCCATTATTATGTTGTTGTGGGGCTGGCCTGTATTGCTGATTCTGCTGACCCCAATTCTGACCACCTGGTCTCTGTCCCCCAAAGTTGGACACATAATTCATGTTTTCATGATAGTGTTGGTGATCACCCTCAGCACTCCACTGGCTACCAAATGGTTGACTAATGCAAGATGTACATAAGCCCCCATTGGTTGTATCAACTATGTGCACCTGTTGTTTCTGACCTGACTCTTCCACCTTTTTAGTGAGGATGCTCATTTGTGTCATTAATATGGCCATGTTTTCAGCAAGAGAGTTAGCTGGATCTAATGCCACTGAGTGGACCATAGGAGTGATGGGCGGGTTTCTGGTTGTGCATCCTGAATTTTGGGTCATATTGTCGAGCAAGATCTTGCTCTCCCTGAACGTTTTACTCAGGAATGATCCACTAGCTGAAGCATCAACATTAGCCTTCACACAATCTGCCATACCCATGTAAAACTAGGGTTGGGAATATATCGAGTATAACCGATAACCCAAACCGATAAAAGCTTATTGGGGTACCGATATCGGGTAATTGGGTTAAATGTTCGGTAACGGTTTTATATTTTTTCACTATTGGCTTATCAGTTCGGGCCACGGTTTGCCCAATTTCTTAATGGGTTAACCGATAACCCAATAAGATTTAATAAAATTAGGATTTTACCCTTAAGTATATAAATACATCTTGGGCTTCATTCTCTCTTTTTCTCCAAATTTTCCCAGCCGCATTCAGGATTGAAGTTTCCAGTTCACTCTTCAGACTCTGATTCAATTCTTGAACAGTTCTTCTTCAAAATTCAAAGTACAACCACATTCTTAGAATCTTAACGTAAGTCTGTATTCCAAAATTACTTCTTTGTTAAGAACTAATTTCGTTCCTCTCTTTTGAGTTTTACAGTAGAGTTCGATAATAAAAATATAGGATTTTGATTGTTTTCTATTCTTTATTTCTTGCTCATGTTTTATACTATGTTTGTACTTGTTAATTTTAAAGTGAAATTGCTGCTACTTTGTATTGTTATTAATGTATTTGGACAAATTGTTGTTGAAGAATTAACACTATTTCAGTTGTGTTTGGACAACTGTTGAATTACTAGTACTCGTATTGCTCTTGCTACAATTGGACTCTGGAAAATGACATTGATCTTGATTATGGTTTGGCAGGAAACTAAAAAGTTGTAATTTATGCTCCTCTGAACTAATATTTCCAGCTAATTGGAGATGGAATGCTTGTGGAGTTGTAGTATCAATTTTTGAGATTGCACAGGTCATGAATTTTTCAAAAATGAAACATGCTTCAAATATTAGTTGTGGCTAGAACGCAGAATTGGGTAGTATACTATATGTGAATTCTTCTCTTTTTTTCTTAACTCGAGTGAATTGTCTTCTCTTTTTTGCTTAACTCTAGATTGAGCTATCTTATTGAGTAAACCGATAATGATCGATAATCAATTAATTGATAACCGATAACTAATATCTTATTGGTTTGGTTATCGGTTTATCATATTTGTAAACCGATAACCGATATGCTAAACCGATAATATTCATAATCGAACCGAACCGACCAATGCCCGCCCCTATGTAAAACATATGCCCCAACATCTGCCCAGGAATACCATGGCGTGGGCATGCAACCAACAGACCTTTGAAACTTTCCCACGTCTCTGCAATGTTTCTGTTGGTTGCTATCTGAAGCTCAAGATCTCATCAATTTGTTGAGAAGTCTTGTTGGGTGGATGAAATTTGTTCACAAATTGCTTGACCAACTCCTCCCACGTAGTGATGGAATTTATGGGGAGTGAATTTAGCCTAAACTGGGATGCTCCTGTCCCATAGAATGGAAACAATAACAGCTTTATTGCTTCCGGAGTCACGTTGTGTTGTCTTTATGTTTGGCAGATTGACAGGAAATTCTCCAAGTGTTGTTGAGGATCTTCAATGTATGACCCCGAGAATAATCCCTTGTTTTGCAACAAATGCAACATATTGTTTGTAATTTGGAATGAATCTGCATGTATCTGCCGGACTACAATTGTTGTGGCCAAATTGTCCGCTGTGGGTTGTGCCCAATCATATAAAGCAGCCTCTGGCACAAGAGGCTCCATCACCTGCTCATTTGGGTCCTCCACATCATCCCCATTATTTTTGTTGTTCACCAGATCTGCCATGTCTAGTTCAAATTGTTCAGTTGAGTTTTGTTGTTGTTTGCTTTTCCGTTTTGCCTGATTCAAGGCCTTGAAAACTTTCTTAGGATCTGATAATGCATCAAACACTTCACCAGTTCTTGAGGAGTTTCTAGGCATGCACCTGTAACAACCAAGATTGCAAACGTTAAAATTTCAATGTACTTAATTGAAAGTGAAGAAAATTGACTACACTAAGAATTTTTGCATTTCTTTTAACTGTAATTGATAACACCGTTAATTCCCCGGCAATGGCGCCAAAATTTGATCACTTCAACTATGCCTTATAAAAAGGATAAAGCGGTCGTTGCAAATATAATCTGGATATTAAGTCCAAAGTCGAATCCCACAGGGAATTAACCTACCAATTACCGTTATCAAACTCACTCAATTCCACGTTATCAACTTTCCAAGATATTTTAGATAACAAGTGGTTGGTTTTCTACTAACTATTACCTAATGAAACTATATTAACTAAGAACGGTTTGTAAACAATAATGAGAATGATCTAAGGTTATGATTTCCTCTATTGTTGAAATCCCTTCCTGCTATGTTTGGTATAAATTTGCCTAATCTTCTCTCTCGATCATGAGCACTCTGACTACCGTAAATCTCTCCCGAGTAATTACGACAATATACTAGACATACTCTCCTGAGTTACGCTAGCTGGCTTTGATTACAGCTCACTTAGATCGCACCCAAGATTTCATTATCCCTAATCCCACCTTTAAACCCTTGGTTATTGATTCCTCTCATACGTCGGGAGAGATATTATTCAACAACTACCTAAATATCCACTCTCTCCCGAGTAATACATACTAAATAGGCACGGCTAATTGAGGGCCCTTTCAATTAACTACAACAAGAACGTAGTTGAACAAATAAAGATTAAACTTTGGCAAATCTATATTAACATAGAAAGAATTTCATCCTTCAATATGTTCCATCAAAACCCTAGACTAAATATTTAGCTACTCATGATAAAACAAGATAAAGCCATAAAATAATTCATAATTCACAAATAATGAGAAAGGAAAGAAGAATGAAAAACTCTAATGGTGTCTTGATCTTCTCACACTTGTTCTTGCCTCCAATTCAGTCTAAAACAAGATTAACCTTTACTTTGGGCGAGTTTTTGGGTTTATATAGGGTTAGGTTAAGTTTTCAGCGATTTACACTTTGGCCCCTGAAATATCTAGCAACATACAGGTCGACCACGGTCATTTTAATGTATTCTGTTCCGCCCTTCTTCCACCGCGCCCGGCACTGCGCCTCGACCGCGGTCGCGGTGGACCGTTCCACTGTTTTTCTTCGCCTTTTCTTGCTTGTTTTCATCGGGCTCTTCTCGATTGGCCTTGTATATACATATTTGACTCCAAAGCACTCTATATCCTCCTCCTAACATGGAGTAACTCCTGCAAAGCATAAAAACCCTCAATTAGAGCATTTTGTTATCGTTTAGCATTTAAAACATCAATAAAGTATGTTTAACTTAGAGCATAAATAATATCTACATTGCATAATATAGGCTATTATCAGGTCCCAACATGGTCCATGTAGGGAGGATATGAGATGGGCCTACGGATGTTAGTATCATGTAGCTTTGAACTCTTCGTCTTCACCATATATCCAAGTATAATAAACAGATTCTTGCAGAAATATAGGTTAAGACAGCATACAATAGACCCTTGTGGTCTATCTCTTCCTCGGACCCCGTGCATAACGGGAGCTTAGTGCATTGGGCGGCCTAAAAAACAATTTTGGGTATATAAAGTGTTGCACTATTTAATATTCTTACAGTATAATTGTAAAATGAATTTCAATTTTTCTTTTTATTTAGTAAAAGTACTTTATACTTATGTACTTAACGTCATAATGATTTTTGTGCTATTTTTCCTTTTAGCAAAGTACTTCAACTTCACATATTTGAACCTAAGACTCATTTTCTTTAGTAAAAAAAGGACTGATCAGGACTAAAAAATCTCAATTTGTCTACGAATAATTTTACTTAGCCCTTCAGAAGAATCAACAAAACATACAAAATAACTTTTAGGTGACGTTTCTAAACTTTCTGAACCATAGAAGTCTCAACTTGTAGAATTTTAGCATAACAATTTGTTAATAAAATCTTTTGTGCAAAATACTGTATACGCCATTGTTCGGGCAAGAGTTTTGAATCATAACGTGGGCCAAGAAAACGATGCACCAATTCCGGGCCGACGAAAATTAAAGTTCCTTGAAAGGAAAAATGATATTGGAAAGTTGTTCTCAACCTAATAGCCGAAAATATATATATTTATCTTTTATGTATATGTATTTATGTATGTTATATACAAGAAAATTTATAAATTTTATACGCTTTTTCAGCTACCAAATATAAATATTTTCAGCCGCAAGCAAAAAATGATCTTTGCCGTTGTTAAAATAGGTCAAATTACAATAAACAAAGTCCAAAAGATAATAATAGTTCAACCCCCTATATACGTAATGGTGAGTAACAACTCACCCTCACGAATTATATTCAAATGGGATTGCCGTTTGTAAATTTCCCTTCTTTGCTCCAACAAGATTGGTTCACATCTTTTGCATGAGCAAAGTTGTCCATAACAGAAAACTCAAAACTTTTCTCTACACCCCCTCTCCCCCACACCCCTCCTCCCTATATAATGTCGCGGTCAAGTTTATATTCTCGTATCATTTTCTTAAAAAGATATTATATCATCGTAGAAGAATCAAAGTGGTAAGGCAACGAATTTTGATCCCGCTAAATCTACTATGGCTTTTCATGCAACAACTTCACCAATTCATGTTTTAGCTTTGCTTATGCTTATTTTTGCATCTACCAAAATCCATGCTCAAGGTGAAACAGCTATAGGGCCATGTGTGGTCTCTTGTGGCAAACAAGTAGTCGCTTGTGTTGTTAAATGCACCTCAACGTCTGATAAATGCTCTCAGAATTGCGCAGTTGAAAGTATCCGTTGTATGACTTCTTGTATCAAAGAGCGCCCCGCACCACCAACGGCTATGATTTTGGACATAGCCGACAGTCGGGACGGAGCTAGCATGGAACGTACTAGCTACTTTGGTCTGAACCCTATGTATTAGTTGAAAAATCCACTGCATGTGGACATATAATAAATTTATGAACTCATAAACTTCAATCTATAATATATGAACTTTATATCCTAAATCCGTCTCTAAACCCGTCTCTAAACGGACATATATGTATACATATCATTTAGGGAGTGAGTGTGTGCTAACCACTCACGGTATTTGATTCGAAATATTTCAATTAATCAAATATAAGCCTATTATGTGCAAGTCTTTTTTCTTCATTTACAACCAATTACTCGCTCTAAATATTTGTGGTTCATTTAGACTTTATACAAAGTCTTAACACCATTCTAAACTTTGTACAAAAGTCTTAAAAATATTTTTGACTTTATACAGAATCTTAAAATCATTTTGAACAATAATATATCATATTCATTTAGACTTTAAACGAAGTCTCAAAATAATTCAAGACTTCACCTAAAGATTTATGCGAAGGTATACATAGACTATATATGATTATATCTGATTACACATATACTATTCATGGTCCATGAATTTTATATATGTATATGTATATTATACATTTGACGATTATTTTTAGTTTAAACAGCTGGGTGAGCCACTATTAGATTAGTTCTTCACATTTTTGATTGAGCTAAAGTAATCAGAAATCAACCAAAGTAAATTGAGATCAAGACAGAGAAAGCAATTCTCAGCAAAAGATAATTTTCTTTATGTGAATATAATAATTTCATTATCAGACTCGATATGGACCTATTGGCCAAAGAAAGAAAAAATTGAAAAATCAATTAATTATTTTTTTCCAAATAAACTTTATTTCTCCCTTTGTTTTATTTTTTGTTTTTTAAAATTTCTCTTTCCTTGTTTTTTGGTATTTATTAACGAGAAAAGCATAGCCATTTTTTCCAACCACGTCCTTGGCTGCTATTTCTCTCTTTTTTGCTGGCTCTTATAGGGGCATTTGCACCTATACCCGTTTTTTAGGTCATGTTTTAACTTATACCTGTTTTGTAAAAAAAATTGCAAGCGTACCCACTTTTCGCATAAGCTTCAGGTATACGGGCCTGAAGTTGTTTGTAATTACTGAACTTAAGCATTCTACTAGCTGAAGTTTTGTTCTCTATTTGTTGTACTTAAGCATGTTTTAGCTGAAGTTTTGTCGTAAAGCTTTTTCAAAAACTTCAGCAGGAGATGCTGAAGTTATTTAGTTCATTTGTAAAAACTTCAGCACTAAATAAGCTGAAGTTTTGTCTTGGATTCATTAGTTTTGTCATAAAGCTTTTTCAAAAATTTCAGCGGAAGATGCTGAAGTTATAATCTGAAGTTTAGTTTTGTCATAAAGCTTTTTCAAAATTTTCAGCAGAAGATGCTGAAATTTTGCGCAGTAGCCGGAAGAAGAAGCGCCTGAAGTTGTAAAACTTAGGGTATAAGTTAAATAATTTTAAAAATATGGGTACAGGTTAAATGGGGGCGACCAAATAGGGAGCCCCGTGCAATGTTTTCCTCGTGTAGTCTCCTTCTCAGCCCAAAGTCCTTTTTTGTCCGTCATTT
Source organism: Nicotiana undulata (assembly GCA_005239495.1). Taxonomy (NCBI): domain Eukaryota; kingdom Viridiplantae; phylum Streptophyta; class Magnoliopsida; order Solanales; family Solanaceae; genus Nicotiana; species Nicotiana undulata. The sequence continues at coordinate 28,924 of MDKH01173252.1, read as the reverse complement.
CACCACAAAAACAGAAAAGGAGCAAAGACTAAGGGTGTGTTTGGTATAACGGAAAATATTTTCCGTGGAAAAAGTTTTTCAAGAAAATATTTTCTTCGAAAAACAAGTAGTAATCTTATTCATTTTTCGGTGTTTGGTACGCAAATTAACTTCTCAAGAGTATTCATAAATAATTTAGATACAATAAATATGAAGCCACAAACTTTCGAACCAACAACCTTCTGAATCCACAAATTTCATAAACTTCCGAACTGCTAAACTTTCGAAACCGCGAACTTTCAAAACCGTAAACTTTATAATTTCTAAACCTGTAAACTTTCAAACACATAAACCTCCGAACACATAAATTTGGAACTTGTTAAATTTCGAACCCGCAAATCGAAAGAAGAAAAAACTAAAACTGAAAATATTTAAAAAATATTTTTTTTCCTGGCGGAGGGCAGGGGTGTGTGCAGAAAAACGCAAAACTAGAAATTACAAAAACAAAAGTAAAAAAAATAATCGTGCGGGGGTTGGAGGGATGGGTGGTGCGGAAAAACGAACAAACGGAAATTTAAAAATTATTACCAAAAAGAAAATTGTGCGAGGGGAGGGGGGCAGCGAGGTGGGTGGTGCAGAAAAATGAAATAACAAAAAAAGTATAAAAAAAAATATTTTTTTTGCGGAGGGGAGGGGAGCTGGCGACGAAAAAAATTAAAATTTAAAAAACAAATAAAGCCTTTTTGGAGAGAGGGGGTGGGTGGGTAGGCATGGGTAGGGTTGGGTAGGTGAGTGCGGGATGGGTAGGTGAGGGTGGGAAAGGTTGAGAATGAGTTTTGAAAAATGCTTTCCCTTCCCTTGATAAGGAAAATATTTTCATCCAACTGGAAGAAAATATATTTCAAAACATGTAAGCCAACCAAACATGGTAAAATTGAAAAATATTTTCCTTCATACCAAACACACCCTAAATTTCCATTATGTTCCTACGGAAAAGCATAAATATAATAAGGAAATAAAAAATTATGTACATAATATAAACTTGTTGTCGAGATAGAATGAGATTCGTGTTGATAGATAGAGTTACCCGATATCTATGCTTGTGAAAATTAGAACGTAGCAAATGTGATGGTCAAGGTGCACGTATGAAAAGTGGTGGAGCCAACTTATGCTAAGGGACCTTCCTCAGAAAATTATATTGTTTAACTAGGTCAAAAGTTTAACTTTTATGTATATATATTATATGTTAATTCCCTTTATTTTGTTTATGTATTTACTATTTTATATTTTGACATCCCTTAATAAAATTCTTAGCTCCGCAATTGCGCATGATGACTCAACCACCACCGTTGTCAAAAGAATTGTAGGCATAAGTAAGCTTAGGTAAACGGGAAAAAATCACCCAAAATTTGATATCTGAATCCTAATATTGAAATAGAACAATAAAGAAAAGAATAATATTGCAAGCAAAAAAGAGAGAGAATTTTTATTGAATTTTTTGGATGATTCACATTGGGGTAAGACCCCTCTATCTATAGGGGGAAAATGACTTAACCACAAAGTAAAACTCTCTAAAAGATAGGCATTCACTCTAATTACAATTCTAATCATAACCCCTCCCCCCTCAAATGTCTACTCAATAAGTAATGTGCCTCGTTAAAACCTTAACTAAAATAAAATCTAGTGGGAAAAAATTATAGTAAAGGAAAAAGATACACACGTTTAATAATACGCCTTTTGGTTGCCTCGTTAAAAACCTTGCAATGAAAACTCAGTGGGACAAAACCTTGTAAGGAAAAAAGAGTGCAATGCGTATTAACTCCCCCTGATGAGAGCATCAATTCACATCCTTGAGCCTTCACATCCCAATCTTGTACACTAGTTTCTTGAAGGTTGACGTCGGTAGAGACTTGGTGAACAAATCAACTATATTATCACTTGAACGGATATGTTGCACATTGATATCACAATTCTTTTAAAGATCATGTATGAAAAATAACTTCGTGAAATGTGCTTTGTCCTATCTCTTTTTATGAATTCTGCCTTCAATTAGGCTATGCATGCAGCATTATCTTCATACAAAATCGTGGGCAGTTTGTCACACTTCAAACCACATTTGTCTCAAATAAGATATATTATAGACCTCAACAACACACATTCTCTACTTGCTTCATGAATATCAATTATCTCAGCATGATTAAATGAAGTAGCCACGATTCATTGCTTAGTCGATCGCCAAGATATGACAGTGCCTCTACATATAAACACATAACTTGTTTGAGATCGATCCTTGTGTGGATCAGATAAATACCTAGCATCGACATAACCAACAAGATCAGGACTGCAATTATTGCCATAAAATAAGCTCATATCGGTGGTCCCTTTTAGATACCGCAATATGTGTTTGATTTCGTACCAATGTCTCCTTGTAGGAGCAGAGCTATATCTTGCTAAGACATTGACTGAAAACTTTATGTCAGGCCTTGTTGTATTAGCAAGATACATTTGTCATGACCCAAAATTCATAAGGTCGTGATGGCGCCGGACACCACTGTCAGGCAAGCCAATCCTTAATTAATTGAAATAAACTCCCGATTCAACATTTTCGAGATCATTACCTTTCACTTTAACACGTAATAACTAGATAGAATCCATTTAAGTAAAAACAACAATCTTTTTTTTAATTTAATAAAGAAATACAACCCAAACACATCCCAGAACCCGGTGTCACAAGTACAAGAGCAACTTCTAAGAATTTTACAAGATACCACAAAGCTTGTATGAAATACAGTTGGACAAGAAAAATTTAAGAAAAAACGAATACAATACGGGGCAGACTCTGTCAGCTGCCGATCGCCTCCGGATGATGCAGATTCGCCTAAGTCTCCAAACCAGTTTCATCGCGATGAAAGTACCTGTGCAACAAAATGCACAGCAAGTGTAGCATGAGTACGAAAACAACGAGTACTCAGTAACTATCTCGCCTAACCTCAGAGAGGTAGTGACGAGAGGCCGAATTAGACACTTGCTATAAGTCAGTTAAATATAATCAAGTGAGGTGTTAAGCATGAGTATCATAGGCAATTAAATAATGATCAGGAACAAGAAATATCAACTTATTTCACATTTACCACATCAATTCTACTTCATTTTTAACTTGGCAATTTAAAACTCCTTAGGCCAATAAGCATGTATAAATCACAGGAAATACGCAGCATTTATCATGCGCAAACAAAATGTTGAGGGTCGAACGGCGCGGACAAACAATAATAAAATTGTGCATTACCAAGGGTCGAACGACTCAAACCATAGAAGCATATATTTTCACCGCTCATGAATCGATCATGCGACGCAGTCATCGCAATAATAGTAAGGCTAACATGCTCGCGAATCATACATGCGACTCAGGTGCTCATAGGTACACGTATTCACATAATAATCCGCATTTTTATCAAGAAAATAACTTCTCAAGAAAATGATAAAATTCTCTTTAGGTGAACATGAAGATAGTATTAACATCATTTCTGGAAATTCATTTGCCAAGTTTGTCGAGGTTTTCAAATATTACAAATCCGTCAGGGAATACAATTACGCAAGGAACAATAAATTCTCTTTCTAAATGATTAAGAGAAATGAACTCTAATCTTCTTAGGTATTCAATTACTATTTTGATCATATTAGAGGTCTAATATTACTGGCAAGATCACAAGTACAACAAGTAAGGCATGCTAGTGGGTCCTAGACTACCCGGACATAAGCATATTAGTAGCTACGCACGGACTCCCATCACCTCGTGCGCACGTAGCCCCGCAATTAATAGCATGTATTCATCTAATTCACCCATGGGGACAATTCCCCCTCACAAAGTTAGAAAGCAAGCTTACCTCGTTCCGAAATTCCATAACCGGCTTCCAAGCCCTTCCGACGACTCCAATTGATGCACAACGCCTCAAAACTACCAAATAACGGGCAAATCAATGAAAATTCACTCTAATACTCGCAACAAATTCAAATTATATAATTTCCCAACTCCGCTCAATGAATTGACAAAAATGCCCTCAGGCCCACGTGCCCGGATTTCGAAATTTCTCGAAGATAAACTCTACCCATAGATTTACTAGTTCAAATACGCAATTTGCTCAATTATTCATGCTCAATTCGTAGCTAAAATCCAAATTACCAAATATCTAGGTTTTCTTCAAAATTTTCCAATTTTCCCACAATTTTCATGTTCAAATCTATGTAATAACCTTGTATTTAACTTGGAAGTAGAAACAACATACCTTGTGATCCTTGACAAAATCCCCTCCTTGAATCTCCCCAAAATCACCTATACCAATTGAAATTTGGAGAAGAAATGCAACTATTCCCGTTTAAAAACATTCTGCCCAGACCCCTTTTCCGCACCTGTGGTCACCTTCTCGCACCTGCGCTTCCGCAGGTGCGACCAAACTCCCGCACATGCGTCTTCCTGAGCTCCAGCCAAAATTCGCACCTGCGGCGTCCAAGGTCGCACCTGCGGCCAAAACCTCGCAGGTGCGGTCACACCAGCTGACAGCAAACTTCAGTTTTCTTCAACTTCAAATATTGATTTGTTAACCTCCCGGAATCCAATCACACCAACTTGTCCCAAAACATAACACGCACTTGCTCGAGGCCTCAAATCACATTAATCAACATGAAAACGACGAATCGTTCTCCAATCCAAATCTTTAAGAACTTGGAATTTCAAACTTCTACATCTAACGCTGAAACCTGTCAAATCACATCAGATTGACCCCAAATTTTGCACACAAGTCATATTTGACATTATGGACCTGCTCCAACTTTCGGAATCGCATTCCGACCCTGATATCAAAACTTCCACTTCCGGTCGGATTTCTCAAAAACCTTCAAATTTCTATCTTTAGCCAAATGACTTCAAAATAACCTACGGACATCCGAATTCACTTCTGATCACCATACTAAGCTATCCTCAGCCTCGAAATCCCAAACGGACATCAATATCACTTAAATGCGCTTCAAGCCAAACTTAGGAAATTCCTTCAAAAATGCTAACTTCCACAATATATGCCGAAACGCTCCCAGGTTATCCAAAACCTGATCCAGACATACGCCCAAGTCCAAAATCATCATACGAACCTGCTGGGACCTTCAAAACCTGATTCCGAGGTCGTTTACTCCAAATTCCAATCCTAGTCGATTCCTCCAACTTAAGGCTTCTGAAATGAAAATTTTCCTTTCAATTTAACTCCGAACTTCCCGAATTTCAACTCCGACCATACGCACAAGTCATAATACCTGAAATAAAGATGTTCATGACTTCCAACCGCTGAACGACGCGCTAGAGCTCAAAACGACCTGTCGGGTCGTTACATTCTCCTCCACTTAAACAGACGTTCGTCCTCGAACGTGCCAAGAACTTCCCTCGAGTTATCTGAATCACTGTGTAACACTTCGTGTACCTGCCCGTACTACCACAGCCCCGCTGAGCACATTATCTTGATCAAATATGAAGATATCCTCTTTTACCCATACAATAAGCTCAGAACTCAGTTCCAACACTTGAAATTCTCTGCCAGGCCTGTTTCCAATATCCGAACACCATACTAATTACCCCCACGAGGTACCAGAACATGACTACGTACCTTTGCTGATTTAGAACCATACACCGCATATCTCATCATCCAACCACAATGACACTCCCTGAACCTTAATAGCCAAAATTCCACAACTCCGATGCTCCCAATGCACCTTGTGATATATATATATATATATATATATATGCATCCTGCTATAATGCTGATGATACCACCACACGGAGGAGATGTGCAGAAATTCTAACCAACTGCAGAGTTAACCAAACATTGAATCTCTCCTTTTTGACTAAAGCCATCCCCTCATTACTAACCAAATACTGGCAATTGCCCTGTAACATACTTCACATAATCTTATCACACTGATCCCAGATTTATAAATCTCGTCTCACCCAGCATGAACTGCTCATACAACCAATCACCCCAGACATGACCAATAGTCTCACACGACGCCACAATGCGCCAATAGGACACAATTCGAACATGACACATAAGGAAATGACTCAGGAAGGGATTACTCGACTCATGATACATACATGAACTTTCCCCAGAAAATAAGAAGTATAATATAAGAAAAATAGATATAGGGAACCGTACTCATCATCACATTGTTGCGGTGTGCAACCCGATCTGAATAACATACCCGTGGCGGCGTGCCACCCGATCCCATCATAGGATTTACATAAGAAAATATACGCGGAGCTGAATTGCTCCCTAACACAAATTACTGCATACCGGACACAAGAACGCCAAGTGCATAATACCATTCTGGGGAGACTGGTAGAGCCATATGCACAAACTCAAGCACAACTGAGGTGCGATATATAATCTGAATCTCGAGAGCAATCCTGCTCACATAACCTCATCACTACGCAAAATCTCAACACATAAGAAATTATCAAGTCGTTTCACAACTCACACGGCACGACCATAATATACACATGAATTTGACGTAGACGGAACAACATTTGATATTCCAACACCCCTTCTCTGCCGAGCGCTATACCAAAATGAACACATCTGACTCGCATGAAGTCCACAATCTTGTTTAAATCCATTCACACACTTCAAGCCGATTCCGCTCACGCTGCACTGGGCTGAGAGCCTTACCCGGGTCCATAATAACCCACTTCTTCTCATAATACACAGGAACAACCATCATAGCCGGGACAACACCCCACAATACACAATCAACTGAACCGAATGCCTTCCAGGCCTAAAATTTTCAAATAAGCAATATTGCACCCCCTTATACTTGGTCTAAATCTTCAATCCATCAGGTGACAACCTGCCACACTTATACCATCTTCCCGTGGTCGCGCTCCCACGACCTTCCACGAGGTAACAAGTCTGCACCTCCATACCACTGACTACACTAATGCTGCAAAACACATCAAGAACCCATGACCAGGGTACGAAGCCTCTTCCATCGAATATCCATCTCAGGTGACACTGAAAATAACGCATGCTTACTCTTAACTTTCAAATCACTTTTTCTTGCCCATCCGAGCTCATGAAATCCTTGTTAACACCGAACCGGAATCTCGATTCTTATTCCCAGTTACATACTGCTTACTGCACCTAACCTGCCAATATGAGATTGCGCAAGAATTCCATCATAACTCCTGAACCACTAATAGGGGGAACACTTCATCATATAGAAACCTTTTTGCTTACCTCAATTCAAGAGAACAATGACAATACTCAAGTGAATTCTCACAATCACAACACATGCAAATCCTTAAGTAGGGGTATGAACCACCACAAACCTTCCGGGATCCGCCTACACCTAACAGGCCATAGCAATTTAATGCTTCCAAATGAAATCTATTACGACGGCCGACAAGCTCCTCACACATCTGCACAACCATACACATACTCAATCACACAGACGGAACTGATCACTGTCGTACATGTGCCATTTCAACCATGGCTAACCATTCTATCTTCTTTTAATCCTCTTTAATTGCCTCAGAGATAATAGTAACTTCCTTCAACTCATAGCAAACTCAAACCTCACTCATCACGAGTGACCTTGATTCACGAGACCATGCTGCCTAAATCCCGCAACCCGTCTCATACCCTCCTGGTAATCTTTCTAAAACCCGGAGTTTATTTCTCTCACTCCTCCAGTACTACCCTGCATGCTGAAAACAACATAGAACGCTCCAGCCATTTCCCTTTCTCCAAAATTACGCTACAAAAGCTCAATTCTTAATCATACTGCTGCCTTTAACCCTTAAATGCCGCATTTCTTTACCTTTGAATTTACTAGGACCACCGTTGAGAGTCGCCCACTCTGACTGGCCCCGAACACAATCAACTCCAAGGCTGTTCTAGCACATGAACATCCTCTCACTGAAGTACGTGACTGATTCACTATCCTTACCATTCGCCTATGTCTTAAGGATAAATCTTGAATCTTTCAAAGCCTAACCCTGGTCTAACAGGGCCAACCTTTGCACACATTCATCAAATCTCACGCACAATCACCTTTTTGCTCCTTTCCCTTAGCTGTAATAACCTGCCAGTACACCGACAATCCGCAACCCCCATGAGAAGATAATCCTACAACCCAACTGTAGGTGGTGGGACTCCCCTACTTAGCCCGAAGCTACTCTTGCGCCACTCTAGACCCTGCTGAGATCCTTTCTCCTTTGTTGACATGATTTTTCCCAACCAATCCGACCAATTCTTCCGAACTCTCCTGTTAGCATTCCCCAAATACTCAAATTCTCAAGCACCATTCACACATTCTGCCTCCTACCGAATAGCCACTGGGATCCCACGCAAAAACTTGCCAACCACACAACCGCTAACCTACTCACGGAAGATAACCCACCTGTGGAAATCGCCAACTGACACCCATCAACGACGCTGAAATGCACCCTTCCTGCAACCTCAATACCCCATCCTATGCTTTCTCTCATTCAACGACTTTACCCGTCCGTACGCTTCCCATGGACATCTACTAAATGCGCTACAATAGCTTCAGATTCATCGCCACATTGCATCCTTCTTCATCCCTAACGACTCCTCCCTGTTGCATCTAACTTTCCGTCGAATAACCAACATTTCAGCTTAAGCTCGAGGACCCACTCATCGTCCCCTAAAACTCTCAAATCACTCCAAACTTTTCCTCAAGATAGGCAGTTGTCTTACCACTGAACTCATATGCTATGCTGCCACTCTCCCATTTTAGTTAAACTAATTCCTTTAAGCCACTACCCGACCTTCGTCTCTCATGCTTGGCATTTTAGAGATTTAGCCGCCACCTGACACTTCTCATATGTATTCCTCCATTGCATGCTTCTCAATTGCGGCTCAATTCAATATCATTCCTTGCAACACCTAAACCAGCAGATCACCATAACTTCGACTCTCTGAAGATCATCTTTCTCGAGCTGCCTTCATTAGAAATGACTATTCAATTCTGAACCACCACACACCACGATATCTGACAACCGCTTCTTCAATACTACTTCACAACACTCTGACCCAATGCAACTGAAGAACTATAACACCGGCGAACTTAACACATTCTATTCGATCAAAACAACGATACCACATCACAGATGAAAACTCCACCTCGCTTGATAACACCAAGTCTTATTACTTTATCCCCCAGACTTGAACATTCATAGTTCAACTGCCCTTCCTCCGCCGGAACTAAAATACTGAAATCTCGAAATTACGCTCTGAGAAGACCTCCATTCAAGTCATTCATCACCACAATATATGGGCAAACATTCTACCATCATATCGACATCGCGCGATAACCAATCGTACATAACCTGAGCCTAACCTCAAAGTTCTTAGAATCACAGTTACTGGCTGAAAACAACATATTACCTTCCGCAGAGCAACGACAATAGCCCCAATCAACTTCGCAGGGAGAAACATCCCGCACCACATCCATAGTATCATTAAAATTCCTCAAATCCTCGATTCATAGTAAGCGCTTCGCGACGTATAAGATTGAGTATGAAGGAACATAGGTATAAGACTTAAAGGAATCAAACCGCACGATGAGGAATCAAGAAGGGAAGTACTCCTAACAGCCATGTAGCCTCTCGAAAATAAGTACAGACGTCTACGTACCAATCCGCAAGACTCTACTAGACTTGCTCACGACTCGTGAGACCTAAGGCAACCTAGTGCTCTGATACCATGTTGTCACGACCCAAAATGCATAAGGTCGTGATGGCGCCGGACACCAATGTCAGGCAAGCCAATCCTTAATTAATTGAAATAAACTCTTGATTCAACATTTTCGAGATCATTACCTTTCACTTTAACACGTAATAACTAGATAGAAATCCATTTAAGTAAAAACAACAATCTTTTTTTCCAATTTAATAAAGAAATACAACCCAAACACATCCCAGAACCCGGTGTCACAAGTACATGAGCAATTTCTAAGAATTTTAAAAAATACCACAAAGCTTGTCCGAAATACAGTTGAACAAGGAAAATTTAAGAAAAAACGAATACAATATGGGGGAGACTCTGTCATCTGCGGATCGCCTCCGCATGATGCAGCTCGCCTAAGTCTCCAAACCAGCCTCATCGCTATGAAAGTACCTGTGTAACAAAATGCACAGCAAGTGTAGCATGAGTACGAAAACAACGTGTACTCAGTAAGTATCCCGCCTAACCTCAGAGAGGTAGTGACGAAAGGTTGAATTAGACACTTGCTATAAGTCAGTTAAATATAATCAAGTGAGGTGCTAAGCATGAGTATCATAGGCAATTAAATAATGATCAGGAATAAGAAATATCAACTTATTTCACATTTACCCCATCAATTCTACTTCATTTTTAACTTGGCAATTCAAAACTCCTTAGGCCAATAAGCATGTATAAATCACAGGAAATACGCAGCATTTATCATGTGCAAACAAAATGCCGAGGGTCAAACGGCGCGGACCAACAATAATAAAACTGTGCACTGCCGAGGGTCGAACGTCTCAAACCATAGACGCATCTATTTTCACCGCTCACGAATCGATCATGCGACGCAGTCAACACAATAATAGTAAGGCTAACCTGCTCGTGAACCATACCTGCGACTCAGGTGCTCATAGGTACATGTATTCACATAATAATCCGCATTTTTATCAAGAAAACAACTTCTCAACAAAATGATAAAATTCTCTTTAGGTGAACATGAAGATAGTATTAACATCATTTCTGGAAATTCATTTGCCACGTTTGCCGAGGTTTTCAAATATTATAAATCCGTCAGGAACACAATTACGCAAGGAAGAATAAATTCTCTTTCAAAATGATTAAGAGAAATGAACTCTAATCTTCTTAGGTATTCAATTACTATTTCGATCATATTAGCGGTCTAATATTACTGGCAAGATCACAATTACAACAAGTAAGGCATGCTAGTGGGTCCTAGACTACCCGGACATAAGCATATTAGTAGCTACGCACGGACACCCGTCACCTCGTGCGCACATATCCCCCGCAATTAATAGCATGTATTCATTTAGTTCACCTATGGGGACAATTCCCCCTCATAAAGTTAGAAAGGAGACTTACCTCGCTCCGAAATTCCATAACTGGCTTACAAGACATTCCGACGGCTCCAATTGATGCACAACGCCCCAAAACTACCAAATAACGGGCAAATCAATGAAAATTCACTCTAATACTCGCAACAAATTCAAATTATATAATTTCCCAACTCCGCTCAATGAATTGACAAACATGCGCTCAGGCCCACGTGCCCGGATTCCGAAATTTCTCGAAGATAAGCTCTACCCATAGATTTACTAGTTCAAATACGCAATTTGCTCAATTATTCATGCTCAATTCATGGCTAAAATCCAAATTACCAAATTTCTAGGTTTTCTTCAAATTTCCCAATTTTCCCACAATTTTCATGTTCAAATCCATGTAATAACCTTGTATTTAACTTGGAAATAAGTAGAAACAACATACCTTGTGATCCTTGACGAAATCCCCTCCTTGAAGCTCCCCAAAATCTTCCATACCAATTGAAATTTGGAGAAGAAATGCAATTACTCCCGTTTAAAAACATTCTGCCCAGGCCCATTTTCCGCACCTGCGGTCACCTTCTCACACCTGCGCTTCCGCAGCTCCAGCCAAAACTCACACCTGAGGCGTCCAAGGCCACACATGCAGCTCTGCACCTGCGGCCAAAGCCTCGCAGGTGCGGTCACACCAGATGACAGCAAACTTCAGTTTTCTTCAACTTTAAATATTGATCTGTTAACCTCCCGGAATCAACCCGAGGCCCCCGGGACCCTGTCCAATCACACCAACCTGTCCCAAAACATAACACGGACTTGCTCGAGGCCTCAAATCACATCAATCAACATCGAAACGACGAATCGCTCTCTAATCCAAATATTTAAGAACTTGGAATTTCAAAGTTCTACATCCGACGCCGAAATATGTCAAATCACATCGATTGACCCCAAATTTTGCACACAAGTCATATTCGACATTACGGACCTGCTCTAACTTTCGTAATCGCATTTCGACCCTGATATCAAAACTTCCACTTCCGGTCGGATTTCTCAAAAACCTTCAAATTTCTATCTTTAGCCAAATGATTCAAAATAACCTAAGGAAATCCGAATTCACTTCTGATCGCGCTCCCAACTCCGGAATCACCATACGAAGCTATCCCCAACCTCGGAATCCCAAACGGACATTAATATCACTGAAATGCGCTTCAAGCCAAACTTAGGAAATTCCTTCAAAAATGTTAACTTCCACAATATACGCTGAACCTCTCCCAGGTTATCCAAAACCCGATCCGGACATACGCCCAAGTACAAAATCATCATACGAACCTGCTGGGACCTTCAGATCCTGATTCCGAGGTCGTTTAGTCCAAATTCCAGTCCTAATTGATTCCTCCAACTTAAGGCTTCTTAAATGAAAATTTTCCTTTCAATTTAACTCTGAACTTCCCTAATTTCAACTCTGACCATACGCACAAGTCATAATACCTGAAATAAAGTTGTTCATGACTTCCAACCGCTGAAGACGCGCTAGATCTCAAAACGACCGGTCGGATCGTTACAATATTAGTGCACCAATTGCACTAAGATATGATACTTCAGGACCAAGTAGCTCTTCATTCTTTTCTTGAGGCCGGAATGGATCCTTATTCTTATCAAGTGATCGAACAACCATCGGAGTACTTAATGGATGTGCACCATCCATGTGAAACCGTTTCAATACCTTTTCTATGTAGGCAAATTGATGAACAATAATCTCATTTGCCATATGTTCAATTTGCAAACATGTCTTTCTGAGATCTTTCATGTCGAATTCCTTCTTTCAATAATCAATTTCCCTTTGGAGTTCTGTAGGAGTTCCAATAAGGTTTATGTCATCGACATATACGGCAAGTACAACAAATTCTGATGTTGTTTTCTTTATAATAACACATGGACAAATGACATCATTTATATAACCTTCATTTAATAAATACTCACTAAGACGATTATACCACATTCATCCTGATTGCTTTAGACCATACAAAGATCTTTGCAGTTTTTTTATTGAAAATATTTCCCGTGACTTTAAATTATGTGCGTTAGGCATTTTAAATCCCTCGGGAATTTTCATGTATATCTCATTATCATGTGAGCCATAAAGATATATGGTAACCAAATCTATTAAATGCATATCAAGCTTTTCATGGACAACAAAAGTAATGAGATAACGGAACGTTATAGCATCCATAACAGGTGAATATGTCTCTTCATAATCGACATCAGGCCTTTGTGAAAATCCTTGTGCAACAAGGCGTTCCTTATATCTTTGTACCTAATTTTTCTAATTCCTCTTGCGTACAAAGACCCATTTATATCCAAAAGGCTTAACACCATTAGGTGTTTGGACTACGAGCCCAACAACTTCACGTTTTGCAAGTGAATTCAACTCTTATTGGATTGCTTCTTGCCATTTTGGCCAATCACGTCTTTGTCGACATTCTCCAACAGATTGAGGTTCAAGATCCTCACTATTGCATAATGTTAGACGCAACATTATATGCAAATACATAATCCACCACTATATCAACTCGATTCAAATATCTCGATCGATTGGATGTATTGATAGTTCCTCATTTCCTTGAGTCTCAGGCTCGGTGATTTCCTCATGAATCTCAGAATTTGTTAAATCGTGGATTTCTTCATGAGACTCTTTCGTAGTGTCATTTGATCATTTGTTTTCCTTTTTCTAGGATTTCGATCCTTAGAACCCAATAGTCTGCGACGTTTTAGGCATGCTTTTGACTCATTAGCTATGACACTAGAAGATTGTCCAACGGGAACATCAATACGGATTGGAACATTCTCTGCAGGGATATGTGATTTTGTTATCCTTTTCATATCCGTAAATGCATCTGGCATTTGATTTGCTATTCTCTGCAAATGGATAATCTTTTGCCCCTCTTTTCCAAAAATAGAGGCACGTGGATCAAGATGAGATAATGATGGATTTTCCACAAAATTTCTCGTTTGGCTTCACCAATTTCCCCCCTAATTTTGGGGAAAGTGTCTTATCGAATTGACAGTCTGCAAATCGTGCAATGAACAAATCACCCGTTAATGTTTCGAGGTAGAGAATAATGGAGGGCGATTCAAACCCATCATATATTCATAACCTTCTTTGGAGACCCATTTTGGTGCGATATGGAGGTGCTATAGGCACATATACTGCACATCCAAAAATTCTTAAATGGGATATATTAGGTTCATGAACCAATACTAATTGCAACGGGAAATATTTATGATAATTTGTCGGTCCGAGACGAACTAGCATTGGTGCATGCAAAATGGTGTGGCCCCAAACAGAAGTGGGCAGCCTCGTTTTCATGAGTAACGGTTTTGCTATCAATTGCAGACATTTAATTAAAGACTCTGCAAGGCCATTTTAAGTGTGAACATGAGCTACAAGATGTTTCACTTTTATCCCTATTGATAAGCAATAATCATTAAAGGCTTGAGATAAAAACTCAATAACATTATCAAGTCTAATAGACTTAATTGAATTATCGGGAAATCGTGCCCGTAATCGGATTATTTGTGCCATTAATTTTGCAAACGCCAGGTTGCGAGATGACAATAGGCACACATGAGACCATCTAGAATATGCATTTATTAAGACCATAAAATATCTAAACGACCCACTACGTGGGTGAATACATCCACAAATATCCCTTTGTATACACTTCAAAAATGCAGGGGACTCAATCTCAACCTTTGTTGGTGATGGTCTAACAATTAACTTGCCTTGATAACAAGAAATGAAAGAAATTCATTATTTAAAAGAATCTTTAAATTCTTTAACGGATGCCCATTTGAGTTTTCTTTAATTCGTCTCATCATAATTGATCCAGGATGTCCCAAACGATCATGCCAAAGTACAAAAATATTGGAACAGTAACCTTTTGGTTTACGGTAGAATGTGTTTCAATTGCACTAATTCTTGTCCAATACATGCCACAAGATAAAGATGGAAATTTCTCAATAATCCTTTTGTGGCTAGAGACATTCTTGGTAATGATGAGATATTCAATATTATTCTCATCTATTGTCTCAATACGATATCCATTTTGGCGGATATCTTTAAAACTCAACAATTTCCTCTTGGACTTGGAGGAGAACATTGCATTCTCTATAATAAGTATTGCTCCCTTAGGCAGTCTTATAGTAGCTCCTCCAGAGCCTTCAATTAAATTACTACTACCATAAATTGTAGTAACATCTGCCTTACACATACTTAAATGAGAGATATATTTCTTCTCTTTGAATATTATTTGTGTCGTGTATGAATCAACTAAACAAATATTTTTACGATTGAACTTTGATCCAAGTATGTGTTGTGAGATATCTATATTTAATTCCCATGGTTTGACATACAAAAATATATATATGAATAAACATTAGTATTTTTACAGAAAAAGGAAAAGAAACGAAGTTAAATCAATGATAGAGATCCAACCAAAACGAATATAGAACAAATATATTATTGAACGAACATCGCTGTAGTCACTGTGGAATTGAACGAAATATTCATGCTTGTTCAAATTGCTTATTCCGTAATGATTGCTTTTTTTTAAACCAATTCAATTTGGACTTGTTCTACTAACGTTATATTGTTCTTATTCATTCTTTTTTTTCCATAAAAGTAACAGCATTCATTCGATAAAGAAACATGATTGAAAAATGAGAAGTTAACAAGATTTGATATTACTGGACAAAACAATCAACTTTGCAAATTTTGACTGTTAGTATTCACAAAGAAGACAATACTCAATTCAGCCGAGTATGATCTCTTCAACCTTGTGAGTTCTGATCTATAAATTAATAATCACTCAATCAAAAACTTGAAAAAGGAAACAATATTATTTTGTAAGTCTCGAGTAATAAGGAAATAGTAATATTTTACTTTGAACCATATACTGGAAATAATATTATCATATTTAATTAAAACGAACTAACACCATTTCATAAAATAAATACTACTGCTTGATGTTAATGACTACTACTCATGTAATGAATTATGATTACTTGATGTTTATTCGCTAGATATTACGAATAGTCATAAATAAAAAATTAAACTACTCATTCGTCTTTAACCATGAAAGTGATCTATTTTTCTACCAGAGTGCTAAAAAAAATCTGCCACATTCAAGTGGGTGATGTCAAATTCATTGTCATAGACAAAATCAGCTTCAGGGCATTTGTTCTTTAGAGATGCTTGATAAAGCTCAACCAAATGGCTTGGTGTACGATAAATATTTGTACAATGTCCTTTTCCATCGCAACGATAACATTCAGTTTCGGAACCATTTGCCTTTGGCTTCTCATCTTTCCCTTTCCACTTTTGGTGGTTCTTTTTCTTTAGGGGTGATTAACACCAGAAAATTTTCTTCCTTGTCCATGACCACAACCACGAATAGGGCCACGGCCTTTTACACGCTTAGCATAATGGGAATACACCTCATCCACTTCAGGTAATGGTGTAGACTTAGTGGGTCAGTTTTCGTGATTTCTCATGAGCAAGTCATTGTTTCGTTCAGCCACAAGGAGAAGAGAAATCAACTCAGAGTACTACTTGAAACCTTTCTCTCGGTACAGCTGTTGCAAGACCATTTGGAGGCATGAAACGTTGTGAAAGTTTTATTAAGCATATCATAGTCAGTGATAGTATCTCCACAGAGTTTCAATTTAGAAGTAATTCTGAACATCGCAGAATTATATTCAGAAACCGACTTAAAGTCTTGGTGCCTCAGATGAGCCCAATCATATCGTGTTTGTGGAAGAGTGACAAACTTTAAGTTGTCGTATCTTTCCTTTAAGTCATTCCACAAAACAAGCGGATCTTTGACGGTGAGATATTCTATTTTCAACCCTTCATCAAGGTGATGATGCAAGAAAATCAAGGCCTTAGCACAGTCTTGGGTAGATACTTTATTTTTATCTTTAATGGCGTCTCCAAGACCCATTACATCTAAATAGATTTAGGCATCCAACACCCATGTTATATAGTTTTTGCCAGAAATTTCAAGGGCAGCGAACTTTCTTTTTCATAATGTCAGTCATAATTTAAAAGGGAGAAAAGTTATACCTCAATCTTCTCAAAGAGCTTCTTGAGACGGTAGTCTCGTGCTGATAACGTGAAATAAAACAATAAGAAAAAAAATAATATTGAAAGGAAAAGAAAGAAGGAATTCTTATTGAATTTTTGGGATGATTTACAATGGGGTAAGACCCCTCTATTTATGGGGAGATGATTTAACCACAAAGTAAAACTCTCTAAAGATAGACATTCACTCTAATTATAATTATATTCATAACAAATATCATATAGTCTTCAACCATTTCATTAATCTCCCATGATTTTTACTCACAATTTTTTAAGTTTCCACATCCTACTAACTTCATACAGTAGAATAATTGTCCGTATCATTTCGCAATGCCATGTTCCTTTAAAGTCCTCGATTTCGAATTCTATATATCAGTAGGCAGCTCGGTGCACTAAACTCCTGTTATGTGTCGGGTTTTGAGGAAGGGCCGGATTACAAAGATCTATTATACTCAGTCATACCCAACATTTCTGCAAGAAGTTGTTTCCACGACTCTAACCCGTGAATTACATATATCTTTATTGGATAGAAATGCAGTAAAGTCGATAGCAAAATCTTCAGTAATTTCTAATATAGATATTATTATTTCTTCAAATCAATAAACTAAATCGTCTTAATCTGAAGCGAGTAGATTGAATTGGAAACCCTTTTAATCCATTAAATACTTCATTAACAGCCATTAAAAAGTTTCGAAGCTTTGGACTCCAAAATTAAATTTTGTGAAATTGTTATTTGTTTGGATTGGGTTATTTTTGCAAATGATTGGGAATATGTTTGAAGTTAATATCTCAATTTTGAGAGAATTTGGTGAAGATTCGAGGTGATTTTTATTAGAATTTCATACTGAAACTCAACGAAGAAGACATAAATAATTGTATGTATTTGGTATGTGGGGTGAAATGACATACAAAATATATACAACCAGTTGTATATAAATTATATGCAAATTGTAGCTTTTTGATCAGATTTTATACAAAAAAAATTGTATATAAATTGTAGATTTTGACCGAATTTGTATATTTTATAAAAATAAAAAAAAGTTAGTTGTTTTTTGTAAATATAAAAACTTAGATAAACCGGATAAATAAATTTAAAATTTGGTATATATATTTAAAAAGTGGTTCTAATGACATTAGTATGACGTGGCTCTTGTTGAACTCTTCCTCTTCTCCATACATTGAAGTGAATCAAGTGTAATAACCCACGTTTGATCTTTGGAAAATGATGTATTTGACTATGCAATATTCTTAAATTTAATTGTAAATTGAATTTCAGTTTTGCTTTTTCAGTTAGACAAATTACTTTGTACTTGTGCACTCGACGCCACAGTGATTATTGTGCTATTTTTTCCTTTAGGTAAGTAATTCAATTTCACATATTGAACACAAACCTCATTTTCTTTTGTTATTTTAGGTTTCCTGTCGAAAATCACCATTAACGACATACTGCACTTGAGTTGAAAACCCTAGCCACAATTGATGAATGAGAGTGGCTAAGAGAGAAAGCAGAGCATATCAATTGTGTGTTGAAAATTAAAATGATTCTCTTTACCAAAGAAGAGTTACAAAGTATTCTTATATGGACGTGTTCAGATCTCTACTGACAGTTGTCAACAACTAACATAACAACTTAGCTAACTAACTAACTAATGCATAATTATCTACTAACGGTATCCTACTGACACATGTCCCTCAAGTTATTGCATCTTCAATACTCCCCCTCAAGCTGGTAGGCGCAAACACATTTAGCACTCCCAGCTTGGAACAAGATACTCATATTACGACCTTCCTAATGCTTTTGTCAAAATATCTGCGTGTTGCTCTCCCGAACTTATATACAAAGTTTCAACATGCCTGGCTGAATTTTCTCTCTAATGAAGTGACATTCCACTTCTATATGTTTTGTTCTCTTATGATAAACTAGATTTGCTGCTATTTGTAGTGATGCCTTACTATCACAATACAACTCTAAGGGCAAGTTTAGCTCTACCCCAAGCTCTTTGAATAATCCAACTAACCACACTAATTCAGACGATGCCATTGCCATGCTTTTATACTCAGATTCAGCTGAGCTCATGGATACTGTATTTTGTTTCTTTGACTTCCCTGATATCAAATAATATCTATACTTCACAATGAAACTTGTGACTGACCTCCTTGTATTTGGACAGGAAGCCCAATCTGTATCACAGTAATCTTTCATTTTATCAAGCCTTTTTAAACTCATCAGAATTCCTAGTCCATGTTCTCTTTTCACATACCTCACAACTCGTAGGGCTGCTTCCCGGTGTGACTTCTTGGGTTGCTGTAGAAATTGACTAAGGGTCTGAATTGCATATGCAATGTCCAGTGTCAAATACAACAATTTCCCTATTAGCCTTTGATATTTTCCTTTATCTTCAAGCAGTTCATCACCTTCTTCACATGTGACTTCATCCAGTTCTTTGGTTGTAAACTTTTGATTGTTATCAAGTGGAGTCCAAGATAGTTTAGCAACACTCAACCCTAAGCTCCAAAGCATATTTTCTTTGGTTCATAAGAATCCTTTTTCCTGATCTACTGAATTCATGTCCCAAAAAGTATCTTAGCTCTCTTGGATCTTTGATTTTGAATGCCTTTCCGCAATTAGTTTTAAGTCATTCCCAGTCACCAACATGTCACCAACATAGACAAGTATGATGAATATGCCGCTTCCTTTATTCCTTGTAAACAATGTGTAATCTATGCAACTCTGTACAGAATCAAATTCTAGTAAGGCATCTACCAGCATCAAATTCCATTGTCTATTAGCATGTTTAAGCCCATAGAGGGATTTAACAAGCTTTCCTACAGCTCCAGACTCCCCTTGGCTTGTGAATCCCTCTGGAAATTGCATGTAGACTTCATCATGTAGATATCCTTGAAAAAATACATTGTACACATCCATTTGGTGGATGTGCCAACTATTAGATGTTGCAAGGGCAATAATTGTTGCTGCAATTTTTACTACTAGAGAGAAGGTCCAATTGTAGTCCATCCCTTCTCTCTGATTGTAGCCTATAGCAACCAGTCTAGCTTTGAATCTCTTTGTAGAACCATCTGCCTTGTATTTCAATTTATAGACCAATTTGAAGCCTATTAATCTCTTTCCCGGTAGTAATTGAACAAGTTCCCAAGTATCATTATCTTCCAAATCTTGAATTTCTATCCTCATTGTGTCCACCCATATTTTATCTTTAGATGCTTCCACAAAATTTCTTGGCCCTTCAATAGCAGAGAATGCGGTTAGGTAGTCCTTATAACCTTTATATAAAACATCGTAGTTGATTGAGTGACATAGAATGTGGAGCTTGTTGATATGTAGTGGCTACAGTTGTGACCTATTATGTAATCCAAATAGGTGGCATGTTATCCCTGTAAGATCTCCTCAAGTAATCATCATGTGAAGCAGCTAATGGCTGAGCTACAACTTCAAATTGTTCTAATTGAGCAAGTTCATCTTCTGATGACATGCTATGTAGATTAGTATCTCGAGAAATGTCACCAGCATCATCTGGTGGACTGTGGATATCAGCAGGTGACTCATTTATTGAGTCATCAGAACTTTATTGCTTGGATCAACTGCATCAAAACTTGCATCAACATCTGCAACATGAGGCAACTAAGTGACATACCAAGATCATCATCAAGTGGAGCTGCATTTGTGTTGTTAAGAAACAAAGATGGTCTACTATTTCTCCCTTGCTTGAAAGGAAATATATTTTCCTTAAAAACTACATCCATTTTCACAAAAAACACATGATTAGTTAGATCATATAGTATGTATCCCTTTGTCACATGTTGCAGGCACTGCTCTTGATTCAAACTTGTCATGATTGTGCATTCTCTTAGCATAGCATAAACATCCTAGAGTCCTGAATTGATCCCAACTAAGTTGCTTATTATGGAACACTTCATATGGACACTTTCCTTGAAGCACCATTGTAGGTAGCCTGTTGATAATGTAGGTTGCACCCAAAACACAGTGTCCCCAAAATTTTAGATGTATACCTCCCTGAAATCTAATGGCTCTTGTCATTTTTAGAACATGTATATGTTTCCTCTCAATTATCCCATTTTGCTGAGGTGTATAGACACATGTCCTCTGGTGTACTGCCCCATATGATTGAAACAGATCCTGACATTCATGATTCACGAACTTTGTTCCAATGTCTTATCTAATTACCTTCACTCTTTTTGTAGATTAAGTAAGTATTAACAGTAGAAATCTTCTCAAAATAACCACAACGTCACTTTCTAAATTTTAATAAATATAACCATGTCATTCAAGAATGGTCATTAACAATAGTCAAAAATAGTTTATTTCCATCAAATAGTTGTACACTATATGATCCTCAAACTAGAAAGTCAAACACTGCATGGGCTCTAGTAGTACTATTTTTAAAAGGTAATTTGGTGTGTTTAGCTAAGGGACACACAGTACCATCCTTTAAGGCTTGTCTACAAGCGTCTATAGATAGGTGAAACACTTGTTTTATTGTTCCAGTTTAAGCATGTCCAAATCTCCTGTGCCACGATTCAATGTTTTTGTCTTCTCTTCTGATAGAAAAACCTTGTGATGAATTCAACAGGCTCAGTAAAAGCTTGAGGGAGCATTAGGTAGAGTCCTTTTTGTTCTCTACCAATTCGTTTCACCTTCCCACTGCAGAGGTCTTGAAGTAAACAACAATCAGGGTAAAATGCAACCATACATTTCAGCTCTTAAGTGGTTTGGAGACTAACAGTAAATTGTACTTAAATTCTGAAAGACAAAGTACATGGTCCCCTATGTCTCCATTACTCAGCTTACGAGATCCTATATGAGTCATATAGATAATACATCCAGTTGGTAAATGAACCTTTTTGCTTCTGCTTTATTTAGTTGAATCTTATTGAGCAACAAATTAGCATCAAATACCATATGATTTGTCACACCAGTGTCCATTATCCACTATTTTCTACATGTCTCTACTAGAAACGCATTGAGTTTACCTGCCATGTTAGATGAACTTTTCCCAATATGTTTTTTGTTGAGTAACTTTAGGATCTGAATATATTGATCATGAGTGAAGAAAAGGCCTTTTGATGTGTATTGTGCCGAGGTTCTTTGACAATGCGATTTCCTCCTCCTGGACCCTGCATGTTGTATTCTTCTACGGACACATTATGGTCAGCATGAGTTCTCCCTTTCTTTTGTATTTGAAATCAGTAGGATATCCTATCAATTTGTAACATTCATTACGTGTGTGTCCTTTCATCTTACAATAATCACATTGAATTTTATAGTTCTTCTTTGGTCTTTGCATAGGTCCTGGTCTTGCAGTCATTAAGGTTGTTACTCCACCTCCTTCAATTGAGGTAAAAAAATTTTACGTGCTCCTTTGACTTTCTCGTTTTGTAAGCATTGAATACGCCTTGTTTACAGTGGGAAATGGAATCATCATGAAGATTTGGCTTCGAGTCTGCTCATAAGACTCATTTAGTCCCATGAGAAACTGCAAGAGTTTCAGGCGCTATGTGAAAGTGACAAACTCTCGATATTTTGCACAATCACAACCCGAAATTTGGGCTAAGGAGTCAAATTCTGACCACAGTAACTTCAATTTTGAAAAATAGGCAGAAATTGAAATTATTCCCTTATAAATTGTCACAATTTGTTTATGAATCTGAAATACCCTCGAGCAATCGATTTTGTCTAATCGCTCTTTTAGTTATCACCAAATTGCACTGGCACTTGAAGAGTACACAATTCCACTGAGCAATTCAGGTGAGATGTAGTTCATTATCCACGACAATATTATAGCATTGCATCGTTCCCAAAGATCAATTAGGTTCGGGCCATAGATTTCTCTTTTGCATGTGCCTTCGATGACCCTAGTCATGAATTATCATTGGAATTCAAAAATAGTGAATGGTTATGACTTAACTTTTCTGGCAATTAGTCGTCAAGCGCCATCAGTTGATCGCACCTGCAAATTCCAGCAAAAAGCTCTGATCAAATGCGATGAAGCCCACCAGATCTGATACCATATCGAGAATCACCATTAACGACCCACTACATTTGAGTTGAGAACCCTAGATACAGCTGGTAAATGAGAGTGACTAAGAGATAAAGCATAGCACATCAATTGTGTGCTGAAATTGAAAATGATTCTCATTACCAAAGAAGAGATACAAAGGATTCTTATATACATGTGTTCTAACCTCTATTGAAAGTTGCCAACAACTAACATAACAACTTCGATAACAAACTAATGCATAATTAGCTACCAATTGTATCCTACTAACACGTGTCCCTCAAGTTACTGCATTGGAATCTTCAATATTTCCCTTCACACGACGTACTAAATCATTGGAACAATCCAATGATATTATTGTGCAAAATATTATGTATGCCATTGTTCTAGCCTAAGGTTTGGATTATAACGCAGGCCAAAATATTTATGTACCAACACCAAGCCGATCAAATTAAAGCTTGTTGAAACTGGTCAAATTATATTAAACAAAGTCAATGAATAAAACATAATTTCCAAAAATATTATTACTAATAATACAACCCCATTTATTTGTATTGAATGAGTAATAAAAGGCGAATAATATATATATATATATATATATATATATATATATATATAAATATTTTTTACTAGGTACACTTTCTCTTTGTGGTATTCCAATAAAAAGAGAGAGAGAGAGAGAAAGTCTGGACAAAAACTAGTGAGTTCCTTTGAGCCCATAGATTAAACTGTTGTAGACGAGAAGTTTTATGATATGCTCACACTGAATTTGTATCATCCATTCAGGTGTGGTTGGATTCTGTTCAACGGCCCAAGGACTTGGAGCACATCTTTTGTTTTTTTCACTGCTTGAAGTGATTGTTACGACCACGAAGAAACGACAAATCACAAATACGGATATATAAGAGCCAGCTCAGGTCAGTGAGGACTCACTCACCTACTCCTTATCTACTTAAAACTTTCTTGTATCTACTTAATTTAAAAGGCGACCCACCGCACCAGGTTATAAGATAAGATACAGTTCTCTTTTCCATTCAAGAGTTCTTCGGCTTGCCATAGGACTTGCTTGACCTATTGAAATGCCAGAACAAGATCGGCTAGCTAAAGTCACGACCCAATTTCCAGGTAAGGCCGTGATAGTATCCAGCACCGTTGCTAGACAAGCCAACCTTAAACAACTTAGTTATATTTCCATTAAGAATTCTCAACAATTAACTTCACTTAAATTCAAAGTATTTAGTAATTAACATGATTTACGAGGCAAACAATGCGAGAACCATTAGAGAAAAATCATAAATATAGAACTACAGCCCAAAAATAATAGTTTACTAATGTGTGTGCCAAGATCTAGTGTCACAAGTGTGTGGGCAACTAGTAGAATGTACAAAAAGATGACTATATTACTGTCTGAGATAGAATAGGCAGATACCAAAAAAAAGGGAAACTCCAGCAATGTTGTTGAACGGATCGGGAAGGGGGCAGCTCACCGTGAAGTCTCGAACAAATATCAAGTATGCACGCCGGGTGGATAGCTAGATGCACCAGCCTCAGATCTTGTACAATTAAGTACAGAAGCGTAGTATGAGTACATAAATAATATGTACCCAGTAAGTATCCAATCTAACCTCGAATAAGTAGTGACGAGGGGTCGACTTGACACTCACTAAGGCTAACAATTATATATTAAAATGTTTTACTAAGCCTGGATTTGCATGAAAAACAAATTCAGTACTAAAGCCATAGTAATTATATTTTTCTTTCTTCTTAAATTCAAAGAGTAGAAAAGAAACTTCAGTACTAAAGCCATAGTAACAGTGGGGTAATATGCTCTAAAAAACTCAACAGTAGTTGTATAAAATTTATGTAAAAATTTAACAAGATCATTAATGGCCTCTGAAGTGTCACGACCCAAAATCTATGGGTCATGATGGCGCAGGACACACTGTCAGGCAATCCACCCTTCAATAAGTTAAAAGACTTTCATGTTTAACATTTTCGAAATTGTTACCTTTATCTGCATTTCATAATACGACAGGAAAACAATTTATTGTAATAAGATATATCACATCACATTCCCAGAACCCGGTGACACAAGTACATGAGAAACTTCTAAGAATTTATACAATTAACAATGCTTGTCCGAGAAACAAATTGGACAAAGACTATAAAGATAAAAATGTAAATACATAGAAGGGAGACTCTGCCAGCTGCGGAACGCATCCGGATGAATGCAACTCGTATAAGTCTCCAAGTCGATCCATGTACAATAAAGGTACCTGTGCAACAAAATGCACAAAAAGTGTAGCATGAGTACATATACATATATGCACCCAGTGAGTATCCCATCTAATCTCGAAGAAGTAGTGACGAGAGGTCGACTAGATACTCACTAATGTCCAGCAACATGATATATGAAAAGATATGGCTAAAGCAATAGGCATGTGAAACAGTAAACAACAAATGCATAGAAAATAATGTAGTCCAAATAATAACTGAAGAATGAACAACAAAGTACCAGAATCTCCTCTTAACCAATACCTGACAGCCCAGTTATAAGTGACTCGGAACTCAAGTGATCATACACACACCAGGACAAGACAACCGGCCGGAGTCATAAGGGTGGTCATAAGGACTGAGCTCATAAGCTAACCCACGATCGCGAATCATACATGTGACTCGCGTGCTGACTCGATATAATAAGCTGACCCATGATCGCGCATCGTACCTGCAACTTGTGTGCTGACTCGATAATGATAAGCTGACCCACGATCGTGCATCATACCTACGACGTGTGCTGACTCGATAATAATAATATATAATCTAACCCACGATCGCGCCTTCAGTCTGCAACTCGTGTGCTGACTCGATAACAAGTGCATATACATATATAGGTACATATGTGTACCGACTCACCAGTGCACTCAACAGGACTGTGCCAATACCACTGTAGCCAACTGGGATTGAAATCATAATATTTCACCTTTCCATGTCATCTCAACAACAATCACAACTTACAATACATACAAGGTACAAATAAGGCACATAGAGGCATGCTCGTGAGTCCTAAAGCTACCTGATATAGCAATATAGTCGCCACGTACGGACTCTCGTCACTTTGTACGTACGTAGCCCCCGCAACATGTATAGTAAATAGAGTACCTATGGAGACAATTCCCTCTTACGAGGTTGTAAAGGAGACTCACCTCGTGTCGAATCTACTTCTCGGACCAAGAACGCGCCCGCAACTCTGAACTCTACACCCGAGGACTCGTAACTGGAGTTGGAAATATCCATACAATATTTTTGGAAAAGATTGCACCGTACCCTTTAGAACCACAAATTTACACGTTGTTAACCTTCCAATAATTCTCGTTGGGTTGGTTGAAGAATCACGTTACTTGATGTAATATTTGGAATCTGATTCAAGTGTTTGAAATGAACAGTTGAAAATTTCCTATGAATGACCAACGTTTTCTTCCACTTCTAATTGTAGTGTTTGAGAATGAGATTTGTTGAAAGCTTATATGAATTCACTTCTGATGATAGAGTCTTTGGTATGGAAATGTTAAAATTTGAGTGTAGTATCTTGAGAATGAATTTGGTGACATTCATCAGAATGACTAACGTTCCCACTTTCTAATTGAAATCTCTTTGGTAATGAAAAGTCTTGGAAAATGTAGTAAAGGTGTGACTATATGCCACCTAATAAGAAGTGAATCCTAGTCATTTCTTTATAGTGTAGCCAACTGCCAAGTGGAGAGTGGGGTGGAGATTATTAATATTTATCCACTTATTAGTTAACCGGGTAATGTTTCGTTATCCGGTAATTAATCCATTACCCGCATAATTATAAATTATCTTAATTTACTTAAAATACTATCCACTTTTAATATACCTTATCATGTCCATGTGGTATCTTGTATGGTACTAGTCCATAAATACCAAGTATTTTAGCTCGGGCCGTATTTTATTTCAGAATGTCAAACATCGACGAAACTCATTTTTTCCCGATTTGCTTACCCTCTCACATTCACAGATTTACTTATCCCTTATTCGAAATAGCATGATACTTATAAATTCAAAATATATCTCGTTTAGAGAAACGGGGTCTGATAACGCAAAACGCCCGATCGGGTCGTTACACTCTCCCCCACTTAAACAGACGTTCATCCTCGGACGTGCCAAGAACTGCTTTTGAGTTATTTGGAATCACTGCTTCACACCTCGTGCACCTGCCCGTGCGTCCACAACCTAGTTGAACGCGTAAGCTTGATAAAATCTGAAGATATCCTTTTTGCAGGGCGATAGCAACAACCCAATCAACTATGTACGGAAACATCACGCATCATATCTGTAGCACCATTACAACTCCTCAATTTCCCGATTCATAGCAAGCGCTTCACGACGCGTAAGATTGAGTAGGAAGAAACATAGGCATAAGCCTTAAGGGAATCAAATCGCACAACAAGGAATCAAGAAGGGAAGTACTCCTATAGCCCCATAGCCTCTCAAAGATAAGTACATACGTCTCTGTACCGATCCGCAAGACTCTACTAGACTTTCTCATGACTCGTGAAACCTATGGGAACCTAGAGCTCTGATACCACCTTGTCACGACCCAAAATTTATGGGTCGTGATGGCGCCGGACACACTGTCAGGCAATCCAACCCTCAATAAGTTAAAATACTTTCCTGTTTAACATTTTCGAAATCGTTACCTTTATCTGCATTTCATAATATGACAGGAAAATAATTTATTGTAATAAGATATATCTCATCACATCCCAGAACCCGGTGACACAAGTACATGAGCAACTTCTAAGAATTTATACATTTAACAATGCTTGTCCGAGAAACAAATTGGACAAAGACTATAAAGATAAAAATTTAAATACATAGAATGGAGACTCTGCCAGCTGCGGAACGCCTCCGGATGAATGCAGCTCGTATAAGTCTCCAAGTCGATCCATGTACAATAGGTACCTGTGCAACAAAATGCACAGAAAGTGTAGCATGAGTACATATACATATATGTACCCAGTGAGTATCCCATCTAATCTCGAAGAAGTAGTGACGAGAGGTCGACTAGACACTCACTAAGGTCCAGCAACATGATATATGACAAGATATGGCTAAAGCAATAGGCATGTGAAACAGTAAACAACAAATGCATAGAAAATAATTTTCATCGACACGTAGAGTGAATTCTAAGGTTCCTTATTCCGGTTGTAAAGCGGAAGAAGAGGGAGAATGGGCACAGCCCTACTAGCAGCCCGCGTTTCCGACCCGAAAGGAATGGAAAATGAAAGAAGAATCTGTGTGCACTATCTATGGAGTGGAGTGACTATCCTTAATCTTCTCTTCCCTAAGTCCAAATAATAACTGAAGAATGAACAACAAAGTACCAGAATCTCCTCTTAACCAATACCTGACAGCCCAGTTATAAGTGACTCGGAACTCAAGTGATCATAAACACACCAGGACAAGACAACCGGCCGGAGTCATAAGGGTGGTCATAAGGATTGAGGTCATAAGCTAACCCACAATCGCGAATCATACATGCGACTCGCGTGCTGACTCGATATAATAAGCTGACCCACCATCGCGCATCGTACCTGCGACTCGTGTGCTGACTCGATAATGATAAGCTGACCCACGATCGCG